>QGMJ01000634.1:0-19341 GCA_007821545.1 Lachnellula subtilissima
AAAGGGGGGATATACAAGTTCTTGGGCTATCATGCCGCCCATCGACACACCTGTGATGTGTAGCTGGCGCTCTTTGGTCCAGCCCAAATGGTCGACGAGCTCGAGGACGTCTTTGGCCATCTCAGAGGTCGAGTAGCGCATTAGGGGTTTGTCAGATTTGCCCATTCCTATTAGATACGCAGATTATATCAACCATGCATAACTTGACAGATGGACACACGCGCTGGTGAGAGGAAGTAAGAGCAAGTATATCAGTCAGGTGACCTACCTCGATTATCAAAAATAAGAGAAGAGTACTTGTCTCCCTCCTCATGCCCAAAACACAACGTCTGCCGTTGCCAAGAAGACTGTACCCATTAACAACCACTCATCAACTGGCTTTCTCGTACACCCCATCAGGTTTACATACCTTGTGAGACCCAAGGCCCATGATCCACTATCATCAGAAGAGTCAGCTCATCACGTGCATCTCCTCCGTACCGAAAAAACAACAAACGACCCCACCAGCCCCTCTGCTCTACTCCAAAACGAGATGCTCACTCACCACAAGCTTGATATCCCCATGACCATGCACCTCCCAATCAATCTTGATAGGCCCGCCCCGCGTAGCAGCTACAGGCAGCTGTCCGCTTTGCGTAGGTGTAAGTTTCCATATCGTGTCCGGATATGCGGTATGGGCCAATATCTCGGCGACTTTTGGTCGGTTTGCCCTGGTCTTGTTGTTAGCATTCCGTGCTTACTCCGAACCTATACATTGTCTAAAGCTGCAGTTGGGCCTTACATGTTATTGAGGAATTATGTGGGATGTACGTGAATCGTACTCGCGTCTTTGTTGATGTGAGATGGATGTTTGGAAAGGGGAGGCAACGGAGGGATGCAGTGCCTCGGTTCGCTTAAGAGCTACCCCTGCCCCTGTCCCTGCCCTGGAGATGACGACGACGACGACGACCACGACCACGACCACGACCACGACTTTACTTCCTTCTTTTCTATACAGACGTACAGACTCCATCTTCGTATCGTACAAGGTCGCAGTTAAATGTCTCACCATAATGCTCAAGTCTACTAGCTCATATTGGGGCCCCTTCAGGTAATTCCTACGTATCGTGAGAAGTTTCACGCTTTCGCATGTTATCCGCAACTGCCAGGCTTGACCAGCAAGTTTCGGACTTCTCCCTCACGGAATTTTATCAAAAGCTTCGATAGAACGATTAAGAAATCCTTAGTAATTCATCCAAGCCAAAATTTTAAAGTTCAAACTGGTGCAGTCACGTATATTCCACTCCAGTCACAATTTTGCACAGACATCACGGAATCATAAAAATCACCATTTACAAGTGTATTAGTGGTGGAATCACGAACTTGAAAATATATTCTTGAGCCATATCAAACAACCCTTCTCTCACACCCTGTCTTCCTCCTCAACGGCATGGTCCATGCCAGCAAGGACCGGGCTCCAGCCTTCCTTCCGAACGCACTTTTCACCCAACTACTTAGATCCCTACTAATCATCGAGACGCCTTCTTATCGGTAGGCGACTCGAAAGTCATTTGGGAAATATAGCACGTAGTCACGTTCCCTTCAGTGCGCACCACGGGAGGCGAAGTGGTCAACTTCATCGGATTGTCGGTAGTGACCTTGGTGCACCAATCCGTCTCGGTGGTATTAGCCTCCATGATGAGGTTGCGCCACGTCACCGCACCGAAATCCCAAGTCCCCAGCCCCTGAAGCTCAATCGCGAGGACGGGGTTGTCGTAGGGCTTTGGGACCAATTCCCTCTGTTCTTTCGATGCCGTTGTTTGGTCGAATGCCAGACCGCCTTGAAAAGCCGCGAGGCCTGCTTTGCTGCCCTCGGGGCCGGGCGTCAGTGCCCAGGTGTCGAGCCATTTGTTGTGCGGCTTATCCCAGATATAGCTATTTGTGAGCTGGTCACCGGGGTAGATACGGATCTGGGCGGTGAGGTTTCCGGCTGGGTGGCAGCAGTAGAAGGGTAGGAGATACCACTCGTGGGGGCCGCCGCCTACGTTTGTGATGACATTTTGCAGCAGCGTGTCTGTTTGTAGTCCGGGCCACAAAGCTTGGACATCCCCGTCTGGTGAGGCATCTGGTGAGGAAGCGGGGATCACCAGAGTACTCTCGAATCGAAGGATAGGAGCATTGGGGTGGAACCCGACGGTGTAGAAGGTCAAATTTGCGATATCGCGTTGGACGGATGGCTTGCCATCGACCTTGTTGCTGGATGCGGAACTAGGAACCATATTGCCCTGGCCATGCACCATGCCGATTCTGGCGAGTGCGGAGAGTGCTGTGAAGACCCTCATGTTGGTTGTTGGTTGGATCTCTTGGTGGAACCGCTGATGGATATGCCGTCCTTGTGTGGAAAATCGATGTGAGGAGGTGAGTTTTGTTGACGTCGAGGTTTATAAGAGAGATAAAAGGTTGACAATAACATCATTCTGAAATACTCAATCATCATGTTTTGTCTTTGAACAATAGCCATTCCTGTCACTTGACAATAAACCGACGATAACAATAGGAACGCTTATTCATATTCAGAGAGCTGCAACATTCACTCACTCGCATGGTTCGGTCCTCTCTTCGCTACCATATCCCATCCTTGACAGAATCCATCCATTCACTCCCCCTCGCAAGCTGTTATTCATCTATCAAGCATCAAATAGTGACCAGCCAATCACCTCCAGCCCTATCAGCAGGCGCATCCACAGGCAACTCGTAACGAGGCTGCATCAGCGAGATGCAACAAAGCCAGCCATCTATTCTACTACAATCGCGAAACAACAATAGCGGTGAATAACTGCTACAACATTTCCCCATTCATTACATTATTCTGCAATGCTACCGGCGAGCGTTTAACGAAAAAACCATAGAGAGGGGGAGGAACACTAGAGCGTGATGTGTAACAAAAAGAATTTGAATTTTATTATTGCGTCAAAGAATAGACGAATAGCTTTGGCGTTTGAACAAAGGGGAGGGGTGTTGGGTCGTGTCACGAGTTGTGTAATATAATGTAATACAAGGGCTGCGCATCATGACTTTAGATAGGCAATATTGCTTTACTTTGCAATGATTAGAGTAGTACTGTACGTACACCCTCTATTCCAACGTATGTAAAAAACGAATAGATAAATGAATAAATACAAGCCACTTCCAAACCTCCCCATTCCCGTCGCGTAAAAATAAAAAACGAATACAATAGAACAAGAAAAACTACAATGCCCCCTTGCCTTGCTTCTTCTTACCTCATTGTGTATCTTAGAAATCAAGCAGAATTCGTATCTACCTTACCTAGGCGCCTCTGAAAAGTTATTTGAGTCCCGCTTTTAGTATAGTGAGGATTTACAATAATGATCCAGTGATCTGCTACTCTGTAGATCTACTGTTGGCATTAGCGGTACAGTATGATCACTTCTACTAGCTAGTATGACTTGATCGTGGTTCTGGTTGATGTTGCTTGTCATTCTAAGTGGATGGAGGAGGAAGAAGCGAAGAGGTGATGACCTCTTCGCTTATTAAGCTACGCTAAGTCACATAAGTGGCAAGTTTGGGGTGCAATTCCTATATCTACACCTTAATCCTAGCCACTTGATTGGCCAAACAGGGAGTGCACTCCGTACGGAGTATTCAAAGCGTATCATTCGAACCCTAACAGGGAATCAATTTACTGTTTACGCGACGCGGAGTATTTACGGAACCATACAATCTGATAACTACGAAGTACTTCCTCTCAGGCCAAACTGTTACGCCAAGAAATCTATAGCAGAGGGTTTAAGAAGGGTGGTAAACGCACCAAAGCAAGGCCCCCTTGCCCTGGTCTTCTTGGCGTAACAGTTTGGCCTGTCCTGTCTGTGACGAAGTACAGTAAGTCAAAGGTTCTCCCATATCCTTAAACAAACACCCCACTCTACCCCACCCTTACCCCGGCGCAGCTCCACTCCAGCCCTAATACTACCTACGTAGAACTCAAATTCCCTACCGAGTACAAGAACAACATTTTAGTCATCAGATTAAGAAAACAAACTCGCTCAACTCGGTACTTCTAGAAAACGGAGATAAAGAACCATGCATGTGCAACAGAAACGGCGCCGACGCCGGCGTCAGAGCGCGGTATTTGAGTAGATGAGATGTGACGTGAAGAGGAATAAAAAAAGGCCAGGCTGGGCTGTGCTGACGTCGATGTCTAAGGTATCTTCGGCTAAGATATCTATCTAAGGTATTCAAAACACCAACCACATCATTATTATCTCATCATATTAGTAGACATCAAAAGCCGCAAAAGCCGCAAAAGTCCATGCGTCGTACTCCGCTCAAAAGCCGCGCAAGTGTTCCTTCTTGCAACTCGAGCTACTTACTGTACCGTTTACTCCACTCCATACTCCACATCACTTCCCTCACCCATTAATCACAAAACCGGAAGCGGAAGCGGAAATGGATGCATGGATATGATTAATATAAACGAGCTTTGAATAAGTGGTCTCAAGCGATTTTAATATGAAATTATCGTGTTACCTTGAGCACTGTCTGGTTAAGATAGGATCAGATCTAGCTAAAGAGAGTACTCAAAATATTCAATATATTTCAATTATAACTAACTTTTATTGTGACACGCACGTAGTAGTCTGGGATAAAAACAAAACTCCAGTCTAGGAAGGATCCAATCCATCCATTCCTAAGACTTGCCTCCCACCATAGATATGTATATCGATCCCTGACCTCCGGAAGCGAGCGCTTTAAGGCTCCAGCTTGACTGCTCCTGCCCCTGCTCCCATAGCATAGACGCCTAAATCCTGCTCAAACCCGCAAGACAAAACACCCCATTCCTTGTATATTATCCGTGTAAAAACATTGTTCCAAAACACCCGGGAGAATCAATCTCCATAGTTGATCCCGTATGTGACCCGACCATAAACAACAAAAGGAAAAGTTTATCGATAAAGGATTCAAAGCTCAAACCTCCTCAAACCGGCAATCATCTCTAAACTCAGGATACTTGTCCGCAAAAGGTTTCTTCATGCTCATATTACTGATGTCACTTAAGTGCCGGTCCATCAGAGGACTGACCATAATCTGCCCATTTTCAAAGATCAATGCTTTCATTGGATCATGTTGAAAGTTGACACTAAAGTTCGAGGCGTAGTCATTCTGAAATTCCGGATTATCGTAACGAGCTTGATTTTCAATGACCTTCTCGCGGAATTTGCCCCATGGTGGCAAGTCCATCCAAGCCGGGTGAGGAATAATGAGTTGACAAGGTTTTGGAGCTTGCCAGTCATGTAGCCTTTTATAAGTCTCGTAAGTTGGCGAAATTTGCCATTGCACAAAGCGGTACATGCACATGAAAGAGGCCAGTTTCTCAGGGATGAGTGGGAAGCCACGGTGGGAGAGAATGGCAGAGTAGCATGCCATGATCTCAGTGACTGATGAAGGTGGTTTGGTCGACCCTGGCTGGTTGAATAATATGTTGACGGAGGGGTATTCTACCCCAGATTGAATATCGCCACCGTGAAAAGCGTGATGGCGTTGCGATTGTATGACACTGATCATGAGCCGGTCAGTAACCGTCACGGGAGCCTTGAGTTTCGTAGACATTTGCCACCTATAATCAACATATCAACGTCAGTATTGTCTTGTATGGTAAGAATGGGACTTGAAAATGCCTGGCGAGTATTGAACTTTCATAAGAGAGTAAACCACTCCCAAGACACCTTTAGTGGGAGGAGATCATCGGAGAAGTTAACTAACGCATATATTGAGGGCTGTGATTGCCAGCATGTGGCGTTTTCAATGGGTGGCTGGTCTAATATTTCGGTAAATCCAGAGGGTTGAAGGTCTGTAAACCGTGAGGGCTGATTGAAGGCTGCTGGGAAAGGTGCCCATGCTGGAGTTGGTTGTGACATAGACTGTGAGATAGGCTGTGCGAGAGACTGAGTGGTATTGCCGAATACCATGAGGTCTTCCTTTATACTGTTAGCCTCAATAATTTTTGTAATTGTAGAGCGATTGAGCAATAATCCGAGGCACTTTGATGAACTCAAAGACCCGAATGCGATAGTCATCTCGAAAAGAATAGACGCTTGGGAACACATACCCAACCTGCTGCAGCTGCGGACGTGGGGATCTGCTGTGTAGCCTCCATCTCCTGGGTTCCGTAGCCAATGGCTGCTGATTCTGAAGGATATATTTGTGAGGTGCTGGATGCGTAAGGGCCATTCGAGCCCGCAATATCATGGGACACGGCGCCTGGCCACGGACCTGGTTCTGATTCGGGAGACCAATCCAATGATCCTTTCCGCGGAATCAGCATCTCCTCTGACATCTCACCGGGTGTTGTTGCGCTCTCCGGGTTGACTGGGACTATTGCAGCTGATTGTAAGGTGATCTGCGATCGTAAGACCTCGACCTCATCCTCCAATTCTTTATTTCGCTTGATAACCCTATCCATGCTACCGGCCCTGTTGTATTCCTCCAACTCCTTCACCTTCTTCTCCAACGTTTCGATGTGTTCCTTTGTTCTTTGTCGGATGTTCCTCTGAGCCTCGCGGTCATTGGCGCGTTTGCGAGCAAGTTGCGCCTTGCTAAGGTGTGTGACTGATCGTTTCCCTCCTCGGGAACCTGCATCCAGTGTCAGCTGCTGGTGGTATATCATATACATGAAAACGCAACATCGCGTTCACTTGGAACTCTAGGGAAGCAATGAAGTTCTCATTTCAACACTCAACACATAAAAACACACCTTTCTTCCTCGGCTCCTCCTCTACTGAAGGGGGAGTTGCTGAGCTTCGTGCGCTGGACATTGTGTCGGTGCCAGTTGCTGATGCCGGTGGTGTCCTCATGAGATCGTAAATCCTCTACCAACTATGCTGTGGAAAGGCGTGCTTGTATAGTGAAATGCCAAAGCTTTCCTGGGACTTGGCTGGAAGGCGGTGTTGCTGATGATGGGGATTGTCCGGATATGTGGGAAAGCGGAGCTCAAACGAGGTGGACTTAAGAAGAAGCTGCGGGGCTGAAGAAGATTATGGCGAAACTGGGCTGTTGGGTGTGGAGAATGTTTGGCAGGAGAAATGGTCGATCGGACTCTGCAAGTGGTTGGAATGCTAAGGTTATATCTATCTCACCCTTGCCACCTACTTGGTAGTAAAAGTTATTATCCCCCTAGTCCGGAATCAGAGCGAACGAATCAAAAAGTGGAAATATATAGTCAAGAGGACGGACACAAAGGAAGCATTCTGTACGGCACTTCGTCAGGGGGGGTTGTGCCAGGGGTGGTTTTCTACGGTATGGCAGCTCCTATTAGCGGAACCCCTGCCTTCCCACCCCTGTTGGAGGGGTTCCTTCGTATTACGCCTGGGACGAAGTAGACTCATAGAGGCAGAACTAGTGGTTTTGGTAAAGGGCAGGTACGGGCAGGGGTGGGCGTGTCTCGGGATTTCAGTACAGTACAGTAATCACCACTGCCACCATCACCACCACCACCACCACCACCACTAGCTAACAGCTAATGAATAACCGACTCTTTCACCTTGTCCGGAACGGCAAAACTACGAGACACTCAGCAACAGTATACTTCGGACTAGGCACGGAGCAGTATGGTTGCAGCATTGCATGAGCATGGCATGACAATGCTTTGAGATGTTCTGTTCTGTTCTCTTCCACCAGATCCTATCCTATAGCTTGCGGCCCAACAAGAATCACAACAAGAATCACAACAAGACCTACACCTACCTCTTTACCACCAAAGCTACCTGTGCATCGATAAGAACGCGCGCGGGTACCTACGAAGTACTTCGTAGTCGTACTCCGAGCAGCCAGCAGTCAAACACCGCCCTGCGAAAAGCTCAAGTCAGCTCGGCTCGAGGGCCTACTGTAAAGTACTTCGTAGTAGTGGAGCAGTCTCATGATGCTGCACTATACTGGAAGCTATCGAGGCCCATTTGCTAGTCGAAGCCGATGTTCTGCCAAGTCGGAGATCAATTCTCGTGGTTGCGAAAATAGAGTTTCGACGGCGTCGAAGATCCTAGAACTTCTGTAGAGACGAACTACCGAAAGATGGCGCCTGTCCTCATCACGATTCCCTGAAGCACCAGAAGGATACGGTATGAGTACTCCGTGGCAGACACTCCAAGATCTCAACCTCGATAACTAATTTGCTTGGTTCGTTCCCGTTCCTCGTTCCCGTTCCTCATTGCAGATCATGTTTTGGGTAATTCTGTAGGACATTCCATCCATCCCCTTCTCCCCCTACCCCACCTTACTTATTCTCTACCCGCCTCGGTGTAATGATACCTACGAAGTGCATGGTCTAAAACTTCAAGGCACGACTGGGCATTCACCGCCTGTTGGAGCCGGCCAACGCATCAATGCACATCGGCGAGGAGAGAAGAAATGGGAAACGAGATCCGTTGAGGAGCTAAAAAAATAATAATAAGTATTGCTTTATTCCTAGTATTGAGGTAAACTTCTTCAGTCAAATCAAATCTCTCGGAGGAAGACTTTGACGACGGGGAACGTCGGAAACAACCCATCGGCCTCTATTCCACTGATCCGAACGATGAATATACAGCTACGTCCTTACCCTCATTAGCGTCCAAGCCTTCTGATTAGGCACACTTTTGATATAAGGTTATCCCGGAACCTACGAACCACATGGCGATAATTAGCGTAGCCACGCCATGCGGCCATGGATAGAGCAACGCACTGAATCGAAAGTCCATTGCCGGAATGAGGATTCTTTTTCATCCTGATCACTAGACGTAGAAATGATAGCTTCTCGAATTCTGGACAAGTAGTTGTGGTCCAACCAAAAAGGTATCCTTCCTCTATTCCCATATAGATGACAAGAATTCAAAACGCGAGAAACAGGTACATTACTACAAGAAACCAATCCCGGGTTTTAACTGTAAATTATACTTCCTAGATGCAACAAGTGGAGGAAGCTAATATTCGGCATTGCCCTACTGCAAAGCATACAAGTATCCTTTCGATATCCATAACCCTAAACTTTGGAGTTCCTTGCACCGAAAGTCTATCTAGAATAGCGCAACAACTTACAGTAACTTCACCATCCATCCATTAGTTTTAGTCCTACCGCTTTTTCGAACCCGTTGCCACGTGGCTTCCGAGTTGGCTTTTCCACTTCGTGCCACTAGCTCTCTCAGGATCGAGATCGGGCTTTGGCTCGGCAGGTGAACCACTGGTCCTAATAAGGATATACCTGTATCAGTCGCGGCTCAAGCGTCAAGACTCTTTAGTAATCCTACTTCCCGCCCAAGACATCCCGCCGTCAGCTGTCAGACCTTGATATTATATCTCGTACTTCAAACAAAGTTCCATCAACAAGCCACAGTATTCCCCAAGAAAGCTTCAGTCAAAATAAGTGGAACGTGGATAAAGTACGAAACACTTTGAATCATACGAGATAGTTACTACTGAAACCCCGAACAAGCCAGCCTGCACCATCGTCCAGCTTTTGCCCCCTCACCTTAATAATACTTCGTTTCGAAACATTAACGATGAACTTGACTCTCGATTCCGATTAAAAGTCGTACTTCGTAAGGAGTCTCCTAAGATTGTTAAGATCTCACAAGGGACGTTTACCGAGCACCATCCTAGTCTTCCAATAGGCAGGTGCTCTACCCAAGATTGACAGAGTTTAAGGCTATACAGTACTGTAAGGGGAATCGCATCGTCCATCTTTGCAGCTCCACCTTTTTCTCCTTTTCTAGCCCTTTTCAGCAGCTTTCCGCTCTAGTGTTTCTAGCTAGGGTGGCCTGGCTGGCTCCTGGCTGGCCTAGTTTTCCACTACCAAGGGGAAGGAAAGGAATAATCAAAACGCTGATTGGTGACTCCGGATTCTCCCATGTGGTCAACCGTCAATAGTTCAACATTATTGTTCTCGATATATTTGAGGCTGGTGGAAATGCTGCCGAGCTGACGGGTCTCCTGTATCGACCTTCCCTAGATCTGGAAGACGATGCGAAAGCTTATTTCACTAGTATTGTAAAGATATTTCTTGTTCTTATTAATTGGCACACTTAGTCCTTACAGAAGCCTCAGACACCGATGCTCTTCTCAGCAAAAGCGCCCTCAAATTTCTAGCGCTATGCCTCGTGAATAATAACTCTTTTGGTAAACTCATATGTTCTTGAATGATATATACCTAGGTAGTTAATATTTTGATATCTCACTAGCGGAGAGATCTCTATGTTAGTATCCTCCTACATATAAACTTGAACGCAATATTGTTTTCAATAGAAAGTGGTTACTTGGAATGCCTGTCATGTGACTATCTGTTTAGAGAAATTGCGAATAGATGATTATAATCAGTAAAGTTTATATTTCAATAAGGAGTGCTACTATTCATATTTCCAAGTGGTTGCTTCTATATCAAACTCACGTAGCTTTGCTTTTTAGGCCTATCAAAGTTCCCTTACATTGCTGATGTGTCTCTGGGTCAAGCAACTACATCAAAACTTAAGACTTCGCATACGCGCCCCAATAACTGAAAAATGCATCTACCTCGCACGAGCTCAAATATGATATCGAATCGATATACGCAACGAGCGGAAAACTGGCTGCTGACAGCAGAGACTGAGAGTGATTATAATCATATTTTAATAACATGTTTCGATTGAAAGTTAATTCGTGTTCTAGAAGGTTGCTCCCGTCGCTCATGATTGGATCACGCTGATTATCAATCAAGGATTATCTTTCCGTCTGTTACAAGCTAGTTGCTTAATACTCTGTTCGAAGTTCTGTACTAGACCTTTCGAACCCAATTTTGACCTAGTTTCTGCCCACTTGGGGTTTAGCGGGATGGAAGCAATGGAAGCCTGAACTATATAATTCAAGCCTCTACAAAACCCTTATACTCCGTACTTGGCTTTCTTAATGATGGAGTTTGATTCTAAAAGTACGGGTGGCAGTAGGCTACTCTGACTAAGTCTCGGAAGAGAGCCCACGATACGGGCTACTGGAACTGGCCTCGCATGAAGCTGAACAAGCGCTTACTAGAGGTTGAGAATTCTTATTGGTTTATAGATGCCAGATGTGAGGTACGATCCCGCCATGAAAAAGTACAGCTGCCAAACACTGGCATGACAATAGAGAACTAGGTGATATCCACTACTGTAGCCTCATCGCAAGTGCTTATCGAAACAACATCCGATACCGATACCCTTCTATCTATCAGCCCATACAATTCCTTAAACTTGAGTCCAGATCGTACACAAGAACATCGAAGTATCTACTTCTTCTAGGTTGGTGTTGGCTTGGCTATTATTTCAAGATACCGACCCGAAACCCCCACGTTAAAAAAGCCAGCGTCTCGGACTTTCCAAATCAGAAAAGATGTCCCGCACGAGGTTTCCATTCACATCTTCCAATTGCTTTCTACCACATCGATCGAGATACACCGAGCAAGATACACCGAGAACCAAGTCAAAGCGAAATTGTATCTACGTGTACGTTTTGAAGCGGCCACGCGTCCTACCACAAGGCCGGCTGTTGCGTAATTCTTATACTACGGCTAGTTTTTCTATTCCTGCAAGAAGCAATGTAGCTTACTTGCCCTGAAAAGTTGCTGATGGTATGATTTGAAGTGAAGCTTAGAAGAACAGGCAAAGGCAAAACTCAAGTTGATAGCAAAGAAATCAGTTAAATCGCAGTTCCCCTTCAAACCCCGCTTCGTACAGAACTTCTAACAAGCACAATATAAGTCAAAAGCAAAAGCCGACGCTAAAAACTGGAGTGAGAACTGGGAATTGAAAGTTTTATAATCGACCGCTCTACTTGTACCCAAGATCTTAAGGGCCCGCAAGAGAAGTAAATAACCCGTACAGTCTCCCGTAAACAATATCAACCACTTTACGATAACATTTCCCCTCATCACATGCTACTACGCAAGTAGTCCCAGACGTTCCCCCTGAGTCCAATATTCCCGTCCCGCCACCAAGACTCGAAAGCATAGCACCTAGCATTTAACAGCAAGTCTTTCGTTCTCCCTGCATACAAGCAGAAGTTTAATAATGGATAGATAAGTCTCTTAACAGAAGATTCGATAAAAACCAATCAATCGCCTTTTAGTCAGAACCTTCCCTACAAGCCTACTCAGGCTAGCTCTAGCGAGCCTAGGAAACCAACGCCACAGCAATATGCCACACCTCGCAAATAGTAACCAACTAACAATCTTCTCTCCTCTCTGCCACACCCACACCCACTCTCCCGCCCACGCACCAATGGCAAGCGTAGACGCAGATGCACATCGAATATCTCGATGCCGATCTCCTTGTACCCGCATCCACAGAAACTCCTACCCATACCTTCAAAACCCGCCTTACCGGTAGCGTCCCTGATGACGCGGATAAATATTCCGTACCGTAGTGGTGTCGATCTCTGTCAATAATACATCCTGATACGAAAGAAGCCGAGTGAAGCGAAATACGATTCTATTCTTCTACGTGACTCGCGTTAAAACCCGAAACCAACAACACAACACCAGTTGCCTGGCGGTAGAACAAAACCCGCAACCCGTCCCGGTCGACCAGAAGATCGGGCGCCAGACTCCAAACCTTAATCCGACGGAAAAAACCCGGAACAAAAAGCCACAGCCTTGAGCGCGATAACAAGCCCCACTATTCATCTCATCCCGTCCTTGGACTTCTTCTTCGACCGGTACTCTGCTGCGCTAGCATCGGGACCGCACTATTCTCCCTCCCCTCAGCCGGCACGACATGGACACTCGCATTCGCGCTCTTCTTACCGCTCCTTAGGACAGGTAACTTACCGCTGACACTTCTTTTGAAGATTGGAAGCGTTTCTTTCGTGCTGTCACCGGCATTATCGGAACTGGAGACGGTTTGGAGGTCGAGGTTTAAAGTGTGGGTGTTGACGTCTAATTCGCGCAGACCGCCTGCAGTGACGGCTCGGGTATCGGTTGATTCTGACAGAGACCGAGAGAAGAGCGGTATAGTGGTTGTGATTGTGGTGTTATCATCCATGGCGTCGTTGAAGATAACGGGGACCATTTGCGGTTTGCTGGGACTTGCGTTTGCGGGGCGACGAAGGGCAGCAAGTAAGCTCTCGTGAGGTTGTGTCCTAGGTAGCTCTGTTGGATATTGGTATTGGACTTTTTGGGGCGTCTCGCCTGTTGATTGGTATTCCTGCAAGGTTGTTTCTACGATCTTTGACCGGAGATCGCTGAGAGGTTGTTGCAGGATTGAGTCCAAAGGTGCTAGAGAATCACCCAGTGCGTTTGTCTTTATTGACATCTCGACACCCAGGTCTTGGACTCGTTCGTAAGTTGAGGTAAAGTGGGTGCCGATGTTGCCATACGAGGACTTAACAGTAGCAGAGAGTCCGCCCAGTGATCGGACATGATCATCGTGATGCTTGGTATTTTGAGATCGCGCGCGAGTAACAAAGTCATCGAGGGCTTGCATCCGAATATCGATATCTTTCATTTGTTCGTCGACAATACGAATTGTCTCATCATGAACTGAATTCGTAGCGAGTAGAAGAGATGAATTATGCTTGTTGGCAGCCTAAAAGCATGTTAGTTCAATTCGCATTAAGATGAATGTGTGCTTCTTACCTGCCAGTCTTCCTTCAGTTTACTCTTCAGTGTTTCTCGTGATATGAGAATATCATCCACGAGCTTGCCTTCTTTTCCGTTCCAGGCGTCCATTCCCTTGCTGTACTGCGTCTGTGACGCCTCAAAGATATCCTTCGAAGACGTAACATCTTTACGGACCACTTCAATTTTCGCACCCAAGCGTGCGTCTTGCGTCTCTCCCTGAGCCACAACAAGACTCGTGATTTGTGATAGCAAGTTTTGGCGGTCAAGAGCAGCTTGGTCTCGCTCCTCCTTGAGAACTTCGTCTAGCCGTGAAGCAACCGCAGCGTTGGACTGCATAGCAATTTCGCTTGCTGTAGTCAACTGCGTTCGTAGTTCATTTGCTTCAGCTTTTTGGGCATTGACGTGTTTGAGTAGGTCCTCAAACAAGCCCTTGAAGTCGCGTCCTAGCGAGCTGTAGGATGTATGAAGCTGGGTGTGGAAAGTGCCAAGCTCACTGACAACTTCTGCAGAAATACGTTCCGCGGCAACAGACATGCCTTGAAGGCCTTGCCCAACTCGCGTTTTGACATCTTCTCGGAGTGTCTTAATCTCCTCAAGCACTGTGTCCATCTCATCCTTGGATGACTCCGTTTGTTGGGAGACTTCCTTCTCAGATGCTTCGAAAGCAGATATGTTCTCTTCGAGAAAGGACTGTGTATTAGATAGCTTTTCTAGCTCGCCTTGGACGAAGGATTGCATTCTAGTGGATACAGATGCCATCAATTCTTGCTGTTGAGATCGAAACTCGTCAACTCTCGATTCGACCATGCTGGTGACTTCCGACACCTGTGCTTGCGACAAGTTCCATGTGTTTCTGTTTAGCGACTGGAGATCCGATTTTCGTCTATTCTTGTAGTGAAGTTCATCCACATCATGGACTGTCTTGCCTAGAGTAGACAAGAGCTTCGTGCCAATGGTATTGAGTTGATCTTCTGTTTCTTCATGTGCTTTCCGGAGCACGGTCTCCTCAGCCAGACTTTGACGGGTGTTCTCCAGGACAAACTCAGTCTGCTCTAGTACACCTTGCGTCTCATCAAGGACCAGTCTCGTCCCATCATTTTCCTTCTTCAGAGTCATAAAATTCGAAGTTAAAGCGTAAAGCTCCTGAACTTTATTACGTAGGTTGATTTCCATTGTTTCAATTTTGGCCCCTTGTTCCTCAGAGAGAATGCGCCGCGATTCGCTCTCAACCGTCATCTCCTCATAACTTTCATTCGACAGGTAAACGCCATTACGCTGTCGGGTTGCAATCAGCTCACCCTTTAACCTTTCAATCTCCAAGGTAAACTCTTTCAATAGAGTTTTCTTGTTGATCATTTGGTTGACCTGAGGTTTATTCCGGATGTTCTTCGCTCGGAACGCATAGTCTAATGTCGAGATCGTTTCCTCCAGATTACTTTTCGCGGGAGACACCGTAGCAATGATGCAAGTTTTCGTCCGTCCACCAAGCGAGTCTTGCAACAGTCGAGTAAGTTTCGACTCGCGGTATGGAATATGCATACTTCGATCGACCAGGGCATTGATCACGCGGCCAAGAGTCAACAAACTCTTATTAATCAGGCCCGCCTCAGCTGCCCTTTTGTTCTCCGCACCACTTCGTTGAATGTTCTCGCTACCTGCCAAATCGACAAGATTGAGCTTTCCCGCGCTGACATAGTCCTCGCCATTCTCAGCAGTCCTCTTGACGTACGCTGTCACTGTAAACACCGTGTGACTTCGACTACTCAGATCATTACATTTAGTTGCTGCAACTTGGCGCTTGTGACTTCCTGCTTGAAGAAGCTTGATTCCTTCGGTTGCGCTCTTGATATGCGATTCTTCCATGCCCTGTACGATCGTACTCGAATGGCCTTTTTTGCTGTTGTCGTCGTATATCTTGAGCTTGGCAACATCGTCTGGTGAAATCAGATCGCGAAGTTCTTCGTTGTATAGCTCGATGAATGAGCATTTGACAGAGCATTCCGCATCGTCAATCTCTAATTTGCGGAAGAGAGAATGAAGGGCACGGGGTATTATTCCTGCTGCATCGGAAAGCATTCCAAATGTCTCGTTCATATCTCCAGACATAGTGTATGTTTTGCCGGTACCGGTTTGTCCGTATGCGAATATGGTGCAGTTATACCCTGCAAGCATCTACAAAGTGTCAGCGCAAGTAAACAAATGTGAATCCAGTGCTAAACGTACTTCATCTAAAATGGGAGTTACAACATCATCGTAGATCATAGCTTGGTCCGCGGCGGAAGAAAAGACCTTGTCGAAGTGATATGTCTTATTGCTTAGTGCGCTTGGTCCCATCGAGAGCTCCAGACTCTTTCCCTTTGCTCCGTCTGTAGACACTACCACTCCGCTATTCTCGCGGACTTCGCGCTCGTTGCGCCCTCTGCACCGCACCACGACATTTATATTTGTCTCTTCTTCATCGTGGTCAAAGTCTCGTTCCTTGCGCTTGGTGCCGCCGCGGCTGGTAGCTATCGAGGCGATCGACTCTGCGGGTGATGCTGCGCCAGACCTGTCTATTCGAGATCCGGGAGGGGCTGCGGATTGTGATCTGGCCGCCGATGGCCTTACTACTGGTGGACGCATACTGTGCTTGCGAGAAGGCGCGACAGCTGCCGGCCGTGGAAGTCCTGCCATACAATGATAAATCCTTTTTAAGAGATAGAATCAACCCCGTGAGGGTGGGCGCGTTGCTGATTGAAGCGCGATTTGGTGAAGTGTTTGTTCAAATTCGTCGTTACACAAACTTGTAAGTATGCTCGATGATTTGTACTATCCAACTTTTGGCGAAGAAGGCGATACGATGCGAGTTTAATAAGAAAGCTGTGATGTTCGTGAGCTGGAAGGTGCAAGTCAAGTGTTGATGTCCCATGCAAACGAGGAACCGATGAAAAGGCGGCCGCGGTTGCTACCATGGCAACGGACAATCTGTAAAAGCGGCAGCATCGTTTCTACTTACACCGCGGCTCAAGATATACCATGATATCAGAGAATCTTATAATATTTGACTGTTCAGTAGACTTATAAGGCCTCAAGTGAGATAAATCGATACTTTTCGTGTTTTTATCACCCTTGAAATAGGGAGATAAGTGATTGTAGAGCTGACTTATTGAATGCCGCTTTCAAGTCCAGCTGCTACCCCTCCACATGACGGGACAGAGCACTAAACAGCTTCACTTCCCTTCACGACTTCAAAGACCATCGCCTCTTTCCCTCAAACAAATGTCCCCAGAATGTCTCTTTTCACTGCTCAAGTCCGTCCGGGACAGGCTTTGGGCTTCTTAGGTACGAAACCTCCTCTCTGAAACCCCATATGCTCATCTAACACATAATCTAGTACTGGGAGCTACTCTCCACGACATCCTCACACGACTGAAAGCCGAACCTCAGCGTTTCCCCAAGCTAGATCTCATATATGAACACACCGCGCCTGTGGAAGATCCCGTCGTTCTCGATCTTGCTGCCAACGGTATCCGTTTGCGATTCGATGGGCCCGAACAGCGTTTGCGACTAATCGAAGTGTTGGACTTCACCAAGAGCCACCTTACATACAACGACAGAGATGTCTTACGGCCTGCAGCGAGTATCCCGGCGGCGCCATTGCAGAGCGGTCCTACGTATCGGCATATCTATCAGAACTTATTGGGACCAACGTTCCCGGGCGAATACGTGGAGCCGGAAGCTGGCGATGACACCGAGATGGGACTCTATGTGCTGTCATATCCGGGCCTGGCATTCTCCTTTCCGATGCACTCCTCTTCTTGGTCGCCTGGTAAAGATGTGGTATCACTTCTTTCCTCATCTGCCAGCCATCCTGCGACATCCATGGCAATCTTCGCTGGGGATTCATGGCCAGATGCGCGAGAGCGTTTGTTCACAATGACGATGGATCCACTAGACACATTTGCTACAATTATAAAGGGAAAGGAATCAGTTCCAGCTGAAGTACGGCTTGTGAAGATACATGGAGAAGGACGTCTAGAGCTCCTGCGATCCAGAGGGCATGTTCCATTCTGGATCCGGCTGGGTCATACCTCACCACAGGAGCTCGTGGCAGAACTAGGGCCCCCCGATGCCATCTATCGGAAAAATGACCAACGGATGTCCATCCACAAACCCCGGCAAAACACAGGAACCTACAATCGCCCAGATCCGAATGATTTGAGGCTTCAAGATGATTCGACGGATACAGATCAGTCATCAGCGCATACGGCGACTGATGACTCAGACGACGAGAACGAAGAAGGCGAGGTCGCAGGAAATGTATCTGGAGAGTGCTTTTACAACTACTTTTACCATGGTTTTGATGTTCTACTCTCGACTCCCACTTCACCATCCCAGCGTCCGCCTTCGAAACAGGGAGCTTCTCATGAGCACGAATCTGATAATATAGTCCCTACCGATGCCTCTTCGCGTCTCGTTGCTTCGAAATTAGTTCTCCATGGTAATGTTCCTGGTTCGTACCCCTTCAACCGGCATAGACGATGTCGTTGGGAAATTCAGTATTTGAAACCTAGCAAAAAGAAAGACGTTGCAAATTCAGAGACTCCGTTCAAGTACATCGAAAGCAGATTACACGAGGAATGGAAAAGCATATACAAGAACGCCGAGGAAGCTAAGGCTCGTCAGCGCGGCATGGTGTTGAATCGAGACTGGGGAGATAGTCCTGGTAGCAGTGTTGAATTATTGGGTGGATGGGAAGAGAGTGTTGGGGGGAGGAGAAGCGATATTGCTGGTCCTGGGGCTGAAGATGTCAAAGGCTTAGGCAACACTACACTTTTTGGGTTCCCTGGTTTGGTCTTTGAGGTGCTGAAGAATGGTACAGTCAGTGGAGTCACGGTATTTTGAATTTATTACCAGAATGTGTTACTGGGTAGATCTTTGCATCGCTGAGTGGTGTTTGGGGTTTCGAGATGCGGGTTTGGATTTGGCGTTGCATTTACAAGGAAGGAGTGACTCACACAAGATACCAGAATAAAGATAGTACATTCCACTGACTCAGAGACTTTTGTGCCCCTCACATATAAAGTGTCTATTTCCTTGAGTTTGGGCTGTATAGGTAGTGTCTATATACAAAGACAGATTTTGTCCGTGCTTGCCTCGTGATCGCGTGTCACCCTAGAAAAAAAGATGTTGGAACCTGCGAATACAGACACTTCAGAAAATGCGCCAGTTCCAGGGCCCACGACCATGCCCGTACGTCCGCCAGGCTCATGGTCATCGACTCTAAGACTACCCAAATCTTCATTTCCGTAACATTCCCTCCTAATTCCCTATCAATTGCCATCTAATCTTGTGTTTACTATAGTCCTCGGCCTCTGCCCGCAAACAGAGACAGATACCTAAAAGCATGCACCGATGACCTCTACAACTGGCAGCGTCGCGAGCGCGCTGCTCAAACCCCCTTCGTCCTCCACGATGGCCCCCCCTACGCAAACGGCAGTCTACACATCGGGCACGCCCTCAATAAAATCCTTAAGGACCTAATCCTGCGCACTAAAATCCAAGGCGGGTCGCGCGTTACGTACGTTCCGGGCTGGGACTGCCACGGGCTGCCCATTGAGATCAAAGCTCTCGAGAAACAGCGCGAGCATGGCGAACGCACCATGGACGCGGTAGCCGTACGGAGATTTGCGAGGGACTTGGCTGAGACGACAGTGGAGGAGCAGAAAAAGGGGTTTAAGGAGTGGGCGGTAATGGGAGATTGGGATAAG
>QGMJ01000635.1:0-19312 GCA_007821545.1 Lachnellula subtilissima
ATGGGGTTGACGAGGGTGGAGGTGGCGGCGGTGGCGGCGGTGCAGCGGCGGGTGATGCTTGTCCTGCTGCTCGTATAGCTGCTTGCATAGCCAGGCTTTGACCAGCTCCATTAGTAGGTGGTGAAGTCGGAGGCGGAGGTGGTGGGGGTGGTTGTGAGCGAGACGCATGCCCAATGGGTGGTCTCGGAGCGGATGGAGGAGGGGCTGCTGGTGGCGGGGGAGCGGAAGATGGCGGAGGTGGAGGTGCTTGAGGTGCCTGGGGAGGTGGAGCAGAAGGCTTTCTCATGCTTGGGCGAGCCGGAGGTTTCTTCCCTATTGGGGGAGGGGGTCCTTTCATAGAGGCAGAAGACATTGGCCTTTGTGCATTAAGTCCAGGAGTTTTCCGTAGATTTGCTATTGAAGGATTGAAAGCGGGAGGACCTGGTGCACTTTGTGCTGGTCTAGGAGGTGGTCCTGTGGGCGGTTTCGGTGCTGCCATAGCAGGCGGTTTGGGTGCTGAAGTTCGTGATGACTCTGGATCCGAGGTATAGGAAGACTCGCGATTTGCTGGGATAATATTAGCCAGGAGCTTCACGCACATTCAGATGTCTAGCTAACCTCCTGTCTCAATACCTCCTCCGCGCTTCTTCAATTTCGGCATCCCTCCAGCAAAAAGCCCGCCCAACTGCGGTGGTTGTTCCATCGAAGGAGCTCCTGCACTACTTTGATCGCTGTTGCTCCGAGCTCTATTTCCAGGAACCGGTGGTGCAAGTCCTCCGGGGGGTCGTGGCGCTCCCGGAACAGCAGGAGCTCCTCCTAATGGTGATGGTCCTGAACCTCCTGAGACTGCCCCTACTATCGGCGCCAACGATCGTTTGTGACTGTTTTCTTGAGTGCTTTTCCCTTGGAGATATCTGAAAGTAAGGCTCCCTGCGAATATGTTAGCAACATGAAGAGACTTGTAAGCCTAGGAAGTCTCCAGGCATAGCTACGGTTGATGGGGGCTTCACCCTGTTCCCAGCTGGGGCTCTCGACCCTCCTGGCGGTGGTGGAGGCGGGGGCGGTGGGCCTCCCATCATTGGCGGGGGAGGTGGAGGTGGAGGAGGAGGTGGAGGCATGGTGAGTATTTTTTATGTAGTCGAATGAATGTTGTTGATGCGGTCGTAGTTATTGACTGATAAAACAAGAGGGAATCGGGCGAGAAGTCGGGAAGGAGGGTTATTCGTTATTGTTGCACCATAAGAGAAATGACAGAATGACAAAAGTGAACCCAAAATACAATTACCCCGATCAGATCAGGAAGATTCGCGGTCCTTTTCAAACAGCAAAGATATTGAGTTGCCTAGAGCTTCAAATGTCTTCAACTCGCGGCCTCTAACTGTCCTGTCGTCACTCGCGTGGCTGGCTCAGCCTCAAATTTAGTCAGCGTGCAGGACAAGAGCTGTGGAGTGAGGTGGGTGGAGTGGAGCTCAGGGAATAGCTCAACCTCACAATATCGAACGACAGTCAGCCATTGATTGTCATTCGAGATTCCGAACTCCTCAAACAATGTCCAAATGCACTCTACGACCCCGAGCGGATATATGCCATCTCTGCGACTTTGTGATATCCCGACAATCTCTTTCCAGACGACCAATCCGAACACAAAAGTCCTTGAATACTGTCCGGGCAACCTTCCCCAGCTCCCGGCGAGCATACTCTCAAACAGTCCAACAACCTCAAGGGCAGCCAGAGATTATAAGCAGAAAGACTACGCAGCTTTTAGATGCTGCAAGGAAGGCCGTGGATGGGCATACGACCAAGGCCGACCTTGACAAGGCATTCGAGGAAGTAAAAGTGATCGTAAATTCTCTATTGAGTCTGGACAGGATACCTTCGGAGCAGGAGGCTCTCCAAGCATTGGAGCAGTGTGATATCTTGGCAAATACTCTTGTTGAAACGGTCTCGTTGGACAAGAAATACCGTGCAGCATCAGCCCTACTCTCCCTAGACGATACAGCCTTAAAGAGTGGTCAATCCCTTAAGCTGCCGCCTGCAACCAAAAGCATACAAAATGATTTATCGAATCTTGCCTTTTCTATCATCACACATCCTCCGGTCTTCATAACGCCAAAAATTTTAGCTTTGTATGTACGCGTTCAGGCAACTTTGAAAAGGCCAGAAACCTTCCCCCAGGCGTTCAATCTATACGCAAACAAACCAGTACCAGAAGAAGGTTCATCTCCAATTCGGTACCTGAGTCAGAAGCCAAACAAAGTTGCTAATGCAATTCCTCAAAATGTTGCGGATCTTGCTCTCCAAACCGCTATCGAAGCCAAACAATTGGTTGCAGCGATGGATATCGTCGAATTCTCATACGCCACGAAAGCATTCCGCCGCGCCAAATTCGTACGCAAAGGACTTCTTCCTGCGACAGGTGTAGCGATTTTTCCAGTTGCGGCGTACACTCTGGCATCGCAAGTGGCACTTATGCAAAATACGATGGAGACCACTATGGCTACGAATGTTGTATTTGCGGGGTTGCTAGCCTACGTTGGGTTTACTGGTACTATTGGAATTGTCGCTGTCACAACGGCGAATGACCAAATGGATCGCGTAACCTGGACTCCAGGGCTTCCTCTAAACCAACGGTGGATTCGGGAAGAAGAACGCGCAGCAATTGATAGAATTGCTGGCGCTTGGGGATTTCGGGAGGTCTGGCAAAGAGGGGAGGAAGAAGGCGAAGAATGGGAAGCTTTGAGGGAATGGATTGGCTTGAAGGGAATGATTCTCGACCGTACCTCACTGATGGACGGGATGGAGTAGGAAGTACATCATTCTGTAGGTGTTAGCATATCACGCTATTATTTATCCGTTCAAAACTTCAACCGCATTTCCAACAGACCACGTTAGACCTGCAAAGCCGCACTGATCATTATACTTTCTATATCCCACTCAGGGTAGGACATTGAGAACCAGGGCCGCACGTCTCATCAAGATAAAACTAGTATCCCATGGAATTGGCATGGCCAGCTGAGTGAGCGGACAATGGTTGAGATAATCGGTATGTCGTGTTTTCCACTATGGTTCCTCTTTGATATCACTGAATAGTACAATTAAGTCTCGTTCTTTCAGCGAAAATATATCTTGTTATGTGCTTCCTATATCATTATTCATTCCACACTTTGTACGATTTTTGTTCTTGAATTGTTGCCATTACCGGAGCTGCCTTTCACGTCCCTTGATGCCAAATATGTGCATATAGTCATGCCCATTTGCTACCGGTTTCATGGATGTAAAATTCTATCTGAAGTTAACATGCTAAACTTACGAGGATATCTAGTCAGAACCCTGCCTCAACTTCTTCAAGCTTGGGAACAGAAAGCCGAGGTTCATCAGTACTGCCGACCGAGCTCATTAATATACACCTAAAGATACCACATAACCTTCGAGGGGAGCTGAAATCATAGGGCTACTCCGTGACGGATCTTAGTAGAACACCCAATCGTGAGCAGCAGTCCGGTACATTCTAGAGGCGATTCATCCATCTAGTCGACAAAGTGGCAATGAAGATGTTGCAGATCCTCATAGTAATAAGTGACTGAAAAGTTAACACCCCTACCCTTAAAGCAAGTCACGGAACCAAGCAATCCTTAATGTCCATGAAATTTGAGACATTTAGAAAGAGAATTTGGTCGGAGCGAGCAGCATCAGCAAAATCATGCCAATACTTATCCGTTATGCATCAGGCCGTGGGGTATGGCAATAAACAATGGTGCGGAATCATTTGATATATATCATCTATTTTTTTGGTGCTACATGGAATTATGCTCTGCCAGCCTTGCCAGTCTGAATAATCTCACCCGTTAACCGCTCATCACTCCTCAGATTCGCCCATCCTTTTCCATCAGTCTTCGCCAGAGTAACCTCTAGTTTCGTTGGCACGATCCTGAATGATGAAGCAGCTGGATCGATCGAACCAAAGAGAGGGACTACGGCTTTGTACCGCTTAGGAGGGCTGTCTGTTGTGGGGAGATCCAGATAGAGCTCAGTAGGGCGGAATTCAACCGAAGCTTTGTCCTTGTCAATCTTCTTAAGGAAGAAAGACGCGGTTACCGTTGTGCCTGTTTGATAGTAGTCATGTCTGTAAACAATTGCTATTAGTATCATCTGCTTGACTTCCAGTGTGCAGTGGACATACCTAACCGTCTCTAATAGCTCCTCCCCGCCAACATTACCACCCTTATTCTTATTCCCACTGCCGACAAACAAATGTCTATCCTTCGTCTTGCAACCCTCTATCTTCATAAACTCATCAAACTCCAAAACCCTCCGCTTGCAGCAAGTATAGCCCTTACTACCCTCGTGAAAGATCGGAGCCCCAGGATGGAAAACGCATTTCTCTACTCCCCTCTCACCACCCGTATATTGATATCCACATGCCTTCCGTCTACAGATCTTGCCCTTTGGGATCTCAAGGCTAGGATCGTCATCTTCTGACTCTGGTGGGGGAGGAGGCGGGGTAGCTGCAGGCTCTGGGACAGAAATAGGTGCTCGTGAAGGAGCTGGGGCAACTGGCTTGGTGGCCGGAATCGCGCTTCCTGACATTTCGCCCTGCTTCTTCTCGATGGTTGGGGGCAGGTCGGTGGTGCTGTGCTTGCCCTTTGTGCATGGTTCGATACTGAGGAATTCGTCAAAGGTCAGGACGCGTGGTTTGCAGCATTTCCAACCTGGAGAAAATAACACATTAGTTCCAAGTCATTATTTGGAGTATAATAATGGTATTTTTGCTATTGTGTAAGCTCTTACCTTTCTGCCCTTCATGAAAGATTGGTGGGCCGGGATGGTACAAACAGTCTTCGTCAGGATCGCTGTACATCTTGCCACAAGACTGGTGCACACATTTTTGCGCCATCTTGAGCTGGTCGTAGTGGAAAAGCAGTTGACAGTAGCTAGGTGGTATATCCTCTCGCACCGAAAGTTGCAAAGGCTGAAATGTTGTTGTTCTAGAATCCCTCGGAATATATGCCTTTTCGGCTGATTCTCGGGTCCAGAATAAATACTTTAGGTGATGTGATCTACAGGGACACTTCAAGCTTTTTCTACAGACTTCTCGCCATACTATTTTGTACCACGAGTTCCTACAGCTACGTAGAAGTCCTATGCAGAGACAGATGATCAACAAGAAAAGCTTCATATATCTCTTTCAACGAACTCAAAATCTGCGAAAATGCGTTCCACAGCCAGACTACTTCAACATCAACACGCGCTTCGAATCACGCTTTTCACTCGACAGAACTGCTCCTTGTGCACCAATGCTAAGCAGAATCTATCTACAGTCTGGGACAAGAGACCATTTATCTATAAGGAAATCGATGTCATGACCCCAGAAGCAAAGGGCTGGCGAGATTTATATGAGTTTGATACTCCTGTGGTTAGTTCTTTCTAGACGGTTCAAACAGCATGATGCTAATTTCAACAGATTCACATTAGTAGCTCAAAGAAGCCAGAAGAGATTCCATCGCTTGCATCTCAGGCCCAGAAGCTCATGCACAGATTCTCACCAGAGCAAGTGACTGAAAAGATGGATGCTGTCGAGGCTCGGGAAGACTAATTGATGATATCTTGAGCATATAAGATGTTAAGCTTCTATCCCAAGTCTAAAAGGCGCCCCTTTTTCTCATCGTGGAAGTATCTACTTTCCGTACGGACCAGTCAACTTCGGAGCTGGACCCGTACCCTTGGCAGTAGCCAGAGCACCCGTCACACCACCTTGCAAGATATGTATATCAGTCGCAGCAGATATCATATGGAATCCATGGTCGGCGAAAAGCTTTCCCTGGTCGCCATTTGAACAGAATATCCCAGCTTTTTTCCCTGCTGCATTCGCTGCCTTCAAGATCTTGGTAATTGCAGCTTTCAAATCATCGTGCATCGTCCCATCCAGAATTGGGTGGCCTATGTTATTACCCAGGTCAAACGGGCCCACAAATAGAACATCTATACCAGGAACCGCAGCGATTGCGTCGACATTTTCAAGTGCCCCTTTGGTCTCGATCTGGACAATTGTGAGAATGGAGTCGTTTGCTTGCTGGAGATACTCAGCGGCTCCCATCGATGGATCGAAACGTTCTTGCGGAAAAGGACTACCAAATCCACGAACGCCATGGGGAGGGAACTTCGCGCTAAGTACCAGCCTCCTCGCATCCTCGACTGTATATAGGAGGGGCACCAGGATCGCGTGAGCACCGCTGTCCAAAGCACCTTGGGTGTGTCAAATTTGAAAGGTCTGGCTTGGTGGAGAAACCTACGTTTGACCATATAGCTCTGGTTATCAGGAATTCGTACGACAGGAGAAACACCACAAGCTGCTATAGCTGGAACTGCTTCGTGCATTGCTGCATCTAGACGTCCGGTATTGTTAGGATCGTGTGAAAGTAGTTGCAGGATTGATCAAGGGATTGGTGGATTCGCATTCAGTTCCACCTGATAGGACGTCAAGACCTAAATTTCATCTTGCATACACCAGACTCAAAGAAAAGTTCAAACCGACTAGGCTTCGAGTGTAATTCTATTGCTGAGCCGTTCCTCCGCCGAGTCAAAGTATAAGTCGGTCTTGTCGAGTGCCATCTTTAGACATGTTGATTACGGCGTCGACACTAGTCGTGGAGTAGAAGATTTATGTCTATTCAAGGGAATATCTCCTTACCGTCCATATTCCCATCTGAAAAGGGTCAGCATTACCTTAAATCTAGTTCTCCCTCCCAAGCTCCCTCGTGTATTCGTGGGGTTGCCACTTAAGATTGGAGAATGGGTCTAGTAGACTTACGTTCACAATCGACCACCACAAAATCTACCCCGGTTCTTGCCAGTGTCCTCGAGATATTTGAACCTGGTGCCATTTGCCAGCACCCAAAAGCAGCAGTTCCTTTATCCATTGCCACTTTTAAACGGTTTGCCGTCTTCATTGTCGCCATAGTGCTATTCCGACAGTGTGTTTGTATATTCCTCTCTTTAGAACCGAAACCTGAGTTGAGGGATCGAAAAGAGGTCTCCAGAGACTGCCTTCTCCAGCTCCGAAGCAGAAATTGATGGTGATTTATTTTGTTACCCTACCCCACATCAACTCTAGCCAACCTCAAGAGCGACGTCATCACGTGGATTAGCTGCGAACCTCCTATTCAGGAGACCTGCAACTGGACGAAGTCTTTCAAGTAGGTAGGTAGTTCTTATCTCGATATTATTGACAGAGAAGGGTGGAGACAGGAATTTAAGTGTTGCTTTTTCTCGGAAATCAAGCGAGACACGGCCACAGGTGTCTAGACGTGGTACTTGGTGGTGTTTTTTAAAACCCAAGTATATAAGAGACATCCCCACCCAAACCCACCTCACTGGACATGCAAAATATTTATGCAAGAAGGCACTTGTCGAATAAGTGGTCGAGTACCTAGGTACCTAGTACTTAGGTACTTACCTAGGTACTTACAAGACCAAAACTGTTAAGAAAGCTTCATATTAAAGCAATACCTAATTTTCTAAAGTATCGAATCCTAAAAGCGGTCCTGCAGGTCGTTTCAAAAGTAAAGATTATCTCCAGGCGCTACCTACCCTACCCCTCAATTTTAACCTTCTCTTCTCCACAAACAGAAGCTGCATAATGCAAGTGCTGTGCTGGTGCAGGACCAGTAGATGCCAAGGTTGAGGTGCGAGGATATTTTGAAATGATTAATACGAAGTACGAAGTATGAGGGTTTTATAAAGTAAGCGGCGGTTACAGGATCCGACTTGTTACTATCTACGAGTTGACTTGAGTTGACTTACTCGAACAAGTACACACCGCTCTTAGTACATGACAGACAATAGTGGCCGTCAAAGCCCGACGTCTCGTAATGGCAAATAACATGCCGTACAAGTAAGCCGAGGGTGGGCGTGGGCCCGCGTGGGGGTGCCGACCGACGGACTTTTGCAAGATGGATGGGAAGGTTGGGATGGATGGTGACGTGTGGTGAATATAATCTGTGACATTGACCCCCACGCTATTTCAAAGTTGGCGCGGGGCAACCCTGCATGAACCCCTGCAAGTCCCAATCCACAACCCGTCCGTGCACATGGGGGTGGCATTTTGGCTGTACGGTGGAACCAGGCTTTTGGGTGCACAGCCTTACTCTGTTGAAACTTCTTTCACTTCACCGTACGAGTCCTTTGTAAGACCGGATACGGCAACACAACCATGGCCTTGGGTGAGCTGTATTGCTTGTGCTATGCAAGTTTATGGAGAGAAATACACTTGTGTCAACGTAAAACTGGTAATACCACATCAAAAACATATCTTGAGGTGAAGCATCTATATATATATATACATTGCTATCGAGGCTATCTACGGTTCATACCTACCTACCTTCCTTATGATCACACTCATCACAACCAATCCGCCATCCCCCACGTATACGAGTCACAGACCTCGTTTCTCAATTCAGGAACCCCGCGCCCGCGGCTTCTTTTTCTGCCAGCAAAATTGCCATTTTCTTTCTCTCCCCCCTGCAATCTCACCGCTTCCCCATGAAACCAACCCACATCTAGGCCCAGCTACTTGATGGCTTGCACCAAGTTTCCTTCTGCGGCTTCTTTGGGTAATTCTGCACTCTGAGTGAAAGTCTGCGAGTCTGAGAGTCTGAGAGTCAACTTCCCCTCCCCTCCCATCCCCTCGTCCACTTCCCGGATTCCCCTACGGCGGGCATGCGAGGTCTCGAACCGGATCTGCGGTTCACCAATTATATCCCTCGCCCTGACTTTTCCATTCCATTCCATTATTGTTCTTGCCGCTAGTCATCACGCTTACGGAGTATTCACGGTACTTCGTACTGTATTTACTTATACTAGTATTTTATATGGGGCTGCTGACCCATGCCATCCTCCTCTCCCCTGTTTGTACCACGGCGGAGATGGCAACTACATTTATTACCTCATAAAGGGGCCTTACCCACCCGCCTTGAGTTTGGGTTTTCTGTTACAAAGTATTTGTTTGCTTTTGCTTTCACTTTCACTCTCATAACCCCTATCCCTTTCACTCCTATTTTCTGGCTACTCGTAGCGATTCATTGTGTGCCGTAGTTCTCCTGGCTGTCTACTTAAATTCATACTTTATCCGATCTGGTACAAGTGGCCTACTGTTACTGTATACTCTGACTTTGTCTCCACGTACTTTCCTTTGACGCGCTTCAACCAAGAGCCAAGAGCATATAATGATGTTAAGCTACGAGAATCGACCGACCATGGGACAGAATTCTTCAACTACGTCTAATGTACTACCGCTATCCGCTTCTCCACCTTCATCCAACAAGACAACGAACGGCACGAGTGCGGATAAAAGTCAATCTGCCTCCAAACATTCCCACATTTGGCTGGTGACTGGCCCAGCAGGATGCGGCAAGAGCACTGTGGCTCAGTACCTAGCAAAAGCCATGAAGCTTCCTTTCATTGAAGGAGACGAGGTAAGAGCCATGTTCTCAGATTTCCTTTCTACTTTTCTAATAAGCTCCAGTTCCACCCCCGTGCAAACGTCGAAAAGATGTCCAAAGGCATCCCCCTCACCGACGCCGACCGCTGGGACTGGCTTACGACGTTGCGCGAAGAGGCTCTCCGCCAACTGGTGGATTCCGGGGCCCAAGGCGTAGTCCTCACCTGCTCGGCCCTGAAGCGCAAATACCGCGACGTCATCCGGGTTGCGCCGTACTATTCGCACAACGTGCGTCTACACTTTGTATATCTACATGCAAGACAGGAGGTCTTGATCGAGAGGGTCGGCGCGAGAAAAGGTCACTTTATGGGCGCGGACATGGTGAAGAGTCAATTCGGTATTCTGGAGGCACCGACGCCGGATGAGACGGACGTTATCTCGGTGGATGTGAGTGGGACTGAGGAGGAGGTGGAGAGAGATGCGTTGGCTGCTATCCGCCAGGCCGTCGAGGACGAGTCAGCACAAGACCTTGAGGACTAAAGGGGGGGCAAGGGTGAGGACAGTGCAATTTCGCCTGTCTAGGAGTTACGGGGGTTGCGCGAATACAGAATAGGTCCAGGCGTCTTACTGCAGTTTCATTATTCCCCCTTCTGTACTTACTTGCAGCTTGCATGGGGAAATTGGAAATACGGGGAGTTACAGACAGAAAACGGGCGTTGGGTTCGTTGGGCTGCCAGATTTGCGCCATATAAATCTGCCACAACACAGAGACAAGATCACAAGACCACATTTTTCACTGCACTGCTCTCTGCCCAGTAGGTGACTTTTCTGGTTGCCATCTATAACTCTATTTTATGCTGTGTTACATTTGCTTATTGCGGGGTAGCAGGCCCGCATCTCCATTTAACGTGCTACGTGACAGCGCATGCGGTATTACAGCATGAGGCTGAGCCCCAATCCTTGGACATTGCTCGGGAACGGCCAATACCTTGCTCCCACAACAACTTCGCTCGCATATTGCACTGTATTTATCCCACATGTGCTGCGGTCCGGAGCGACACCCGATACGTGCTCCTGCGTCCAAGAAGCGTGCATCATCGCAGATGCATGACCATACTATCTGGGTCTTCGACGAACCCCCTGACCACCTCTGCAGCTCGTGCCATGGTTGCACCATCGATGACTCGGTGGTCAGCACTCCAGCTGAAATTACAAATCTGTTTTGCAATCACATCGTCTTCCTCGTCGAAGCCTGGCACTCGACGCATTTTGCCAATGCCGAGTATAGCTACTTCCTTCTCCACGATCACGGGAGAGACGACTGTGCCTCCGATATTGCCGATGTTCGAGACCGTGATTGTACCACCACTCAGGTCCTGAGTGGTGAGTTTGCCCGATGCAGCAAGAGCTTGAAGCCGGTTCAACTCGGCTGCTATGGAGAGAACGTTGAGGGCTGAGACGTTCTTGAGGACTGGAACGATCAGTCCTGATGGTGTATCCATTGCTATGCCAATATTGTGCTGACTTCGATGTACTAATACTGGCTTTCCGGTACTCGAATCCACATCCACTCTTGCGTTCAGCATTGGGTATTGTTGAATGGCCATTGAGACAGCCTTGATGATGAATGGAAGGTATGATATCTTGCTGATATCATTTGTAGGTGATTTCGCAAGTCCCTTGTTCAACCTCGTTCGAAGGTCTAAGAGCCTGCTGAAGTCTATCTCATCCGCATATAGGAAATGTGGGATTGTCAAGGACTTTGTCATGGACTTGAACATCATAATTTGTGTGTTTGATAATTGGGTTATTGTTTCCGTTTGCGTTGGAGTGTCGATTGGTAAAGTGGAGGATGGCCCTTTTGTAGAGGCACCAGAATCTCGTAGCTTTGCAAATTGATGTACATCTTCTTTCATGACACGCCCATCCCTTCCGGTGCCTTGGATATCTGAGATATTGACGTCCAATTCTTTAGTCAGGTGCCTGACTGCTGGTGTTGCTAACGCACCATGCGTCCCTTTCGGCAGGGATGCGTTTTCTAGTTCTGGCTGTATTTTCATACTTGGTGCTGATGACAAGGAGCCCGGATTCTTGTCTACCTGGGCTTTCGACTCCTCCCCTGCCGACGGTTCAGTCAGAGCTGCCAGATCCTCTTGTTTGACCTCTCCCTGTATATCAATATCCACCAAGGGCTTGCCCACTTTGGCCATTTCACCGGCTTCATAGTGTAGCTTCTTCACAATCCCTGGAAATCGGCTGGTGATTTCCACGGAAGCTTTGTCGCTCTGAACTTCGCATAGCTTGTCGAATTCCTCGACTCGGGCTTCGGGCTCGACGAACCACTGAATGATTTCGCATTCTCTGATTCCTGTTTGACTTGTTAGAGTGAAGTGGTTCTAATAGGAGAACTAGAATAAAAGATACTACTACAGAAAACTACTTTCTACTTTGAATGAATGATCAAAGGAGCTTCAAAGGAGTAACAATAACCTCGCTGGTGCAGAGCTATCCACTTGAACTTCGGCTCCCTAAGAAACTCCCAAGCCATCCATCCAAGGTAGAAGGTAATATCTTATATGCCAATTAATGCGGTATCCAATACCATGGAGGAAAAGTCTAACCTTCACCGATATCCGCTAGCAGAAACGGTTTTATGGCCTGAGCTCTCGTTGTTGCATGGAAGGACCGTGCTGAGGGGAATTGTCTGGGGAAGTTGAGGTTCTTATAGACCTGCCATTGTCTTGAAGAGACTCGAGAATATACTTGAAGACGCATAATGCCAGAAGTATTATCTAGGAATCTCCAGGGGCAGGAGGGAAGTTTGGGAATTACATTCTTGTGTGCAACGAGGGGTTGTTTTTATATCTGGGGTTCTCCGCAATTCACACCGGTTATCCGCGGGATACAGGTGGACGGCTTAAAAGTACCTAGTACCTAGGTAAAGTACTCACCTTTTAATGTATTGAGAGTACCTCTGTGAATAGCTTATACCTCTTGTGTGATCAAAGGATTCTGCAGAATAACACCTAGCTAAATATTGAAAGCAAGATAGAAAATGAGCATCATTTATTTGAGAGACCCGTATGATCACTAACAGGGGAACCCCTGGCTTAGCGAATATCAAAAACGGGCCGGAAGAATTTTGGATAGCTTCGATTCTGACGCGCTTCAAACACAGTGCAACATAGAACAACATGATTCTCTCTCGAAAACCAATGCTCTCTGCCAAAGCGAACTTCGAATCTGCGGCATGTCTACTCTGTCAATGGCGCTCTTTCAGCTCCTCATATCGACACTTAGCTGAGAAGCCAAGCACCTCAAAAGGTCCTGCTTCTCCGACCGTCCCTCCTACACTAGGTGCAGCTCCGCCAACTCCTCCAACCCCTCCTCCATCCCCGCTCGAAGGCGCCCCGCGAGCATACGGTCAGAATGTCGACGAGTTCACACCTAAGCCTTTGAACCGACCTATTGGGCTACCGAATCCGCCGCTTGCTGGGGAGAATAGTGGCAAGGATACAAGGACGCTACAACAGAGGAGAGATGACTTTGTGGATTACGACAAGCATCTGAAAAGGAGGAAAGAATTGTACGGCACACAGATAATACATCATTGCAAGTGGGAATAGGATACGGCTTCTCTTGGTTGACGAAGGGCTCCCCAAACCCAGAGAGACTGCCATTACATCCTGTTCCCAACTGTATCTGTAGAATAGAGGCTAATGGCATGTAACAGAACACACAAAGTAGCCAAACCCTACTTCCGAGAATGGAGCAACATGCGCTTTAGCAAAGGGAAATCCTTCCTCGCCCCACCCGGACTCTTCAGAGCCGAACGAGCCCTCTTCTTCCCCAACCTCCAGGGTCAAACTCTACTCAAAGACAAGAAGATCCGAGATACCACTCCCGTTTTCCAGGATAAGGTGTCTATTGTTAGCACATTCAACACGCAGTGGGCGGAAAACCAGGTCAATACATTCGTATCGGAGAAGGAGAATCCGGAATTACAAGAGGTGGTGAAGGGTAGTGGGGGAGTGGCGCAGATGGTGCAGATTAATCATGAGCCCAATTGGATGAAGGCTATGATTGTTAAGTTCTTTATGTATAATCTGAGGAAGCAGCGGGCGCCCGAGAACTGGGGACGGTATTTCTTGGTCAGGAAGGGGTTTACTGAGGAGATGAGGGAAGAGATTGGATTGCTGAATAGCAAGGTCGGGTATACATACCTGCTGGATGGAAATTGTAGGATTCGATGGGCAGGGAGCGGAAAAGCTGAGGGTGACGAGAAGGAAGGACTTGTGAAGAGTGTGAGACGGCTAATTGAAGAGGCAAACACGAAACGGAAAGATAGGCCTATGCTGCCTCGAAAGCAAGCGATCGAGGCAAAATCGGTCCAAAACCAAAAGGCCGTTGCCTCGACGGCATGATATTATTGTAAAGATACCCATACTTGTACACCATAATTCTGGCTAGCCAGCCACCCAAAACGCCCGCTCAATGCATTCAGATCTCCTCGTCTCGCTCATCTCCCGTCCTAAACAATGTGTCGCTCATTAAGCCTGGAATAGTGCCAGCCTTTCCTGTCCTCCGCCAAATTCTTACATGAAATACAAGAACAACAAACAACAAAAAGCAATAAAGCCCCCCATAATAAATCCATCCCTCCTCTTCTTCGCCGAAATCCTCCCAATCAAACTATTCAACCCAGGAACCTGACTTGCAGCCCCGGTAATCCTGCGATTAATACTAGCCAGCGTCTCCCTCTGTAGCCCAAAACTCTCGTTGACAGCATATGCCTGACTGAGCACGCTATCCGCCATGTTATGACTATTATCTATGCGCGCGCGCTCTCCCAACATGTAATCGGCTCGGCGGCCTCGGGATTGCTGGAATGGTAGGCATCGATATCGGAGCGCACGTTTGAGAGCAGGTTGGCGCGGTTGCGGGCTTCGAGGATTTGGGATCTGAGGCGCGAGAGCTCGCGGTGGTGTTCTTGTAGGATTTCGCGGTGGCGGGAGAGGTTGTTTTGCTTTAGGGCCGAGGCTGTGAGGGTTGCTTCGGAGTCCAGGAGGCGGGTAAGTTGTGATATGAGGGTTTCTCGCTGGATGGGTATCAACGTCTGGTTTGAGCATCTGGGTAGGTGGGATCTACCTTTTCTAATGTGTCTTGTATTTTTGACTCCGTCTGACTTTCATCTTCTGTTGGTTTCGCTGGTATGTTTGGAACGGATGCGAATTGGGAGTATGTATGGAATAGTGTTTCTGTCTTTGAAAGAGATCAGCTCATGTTCTTGAAAGACTTTTTCTTGAATTTACCTGGTTTTCCAATGTCCGCGCATGCTGTCGAAGTTGCGCCCATCCTGTTCCTGTAGAAGCCATTTTCAATGCGCTGTGTTCTGTGAAAGATGCAGTACTCAGTGATACTTTGCCCTTCAAACATTTAGACGTAGCCGGACCACTCACCCAAGCTAGGCTTAACGCGGCGCATCGCGTGACTTGGAACTAGCCTCACATTTGATAAACCCCCACCGCCTCATCGATTGGCCCGCACCAAAACTAAGCGAACGAAGCCCACAGACAGATCAAAAAAATTGATCACGAAAAGTTAACGACTTCCACGACGACCACTCTCCCTCTCGACAACACATTTCACGACAAACTCTCACCATGGTAAGGATGCCATGCGGATGCGATGCGATGTTAGAAATATATATTGGGGATCATGATGGCTAATTCGTGAATGCGACAGTCGTCCGGAAAAGTCAAGACTGGCCAACTCTGGTCCAAGAACAAGGCGGATCTCGCAAAGCAACTCGGCGAGTTGAAGACGGAGCTGGGTCAATTACGAGTACAGAAGATTGCCGGAGGATCAGCGTCAAAACTCACGAAGATGTGCGTAAATATATACCCGAACAGACTCACGCACCAGTCATGATGTTGAGAACGCTTGAAGTTTTAAGTTGAAGGATATGCATACATGGACATGGCTAATCTCTCTTCGATTACAACAGCCACGATCTCCGAAAGTCAATCGCAAAGGTCCTGACCGTCATCAACGCCAACCAGCGCGCACAGCTCCGCCTCTTCTACAAGGGCAAGAAGTACCTCCCCCTCGATCTCCGACCCAAGCAGACTCGCGCTATCCGAAGACGTCTGAGCAAGCACGAGAGCGGCAAGACCCTGGACAAGACGAAGAAGCGTGCGATTCATTTCCCTCAGCGGAAGTTTGCTATCAAGGTATGATATGACATATCCTTCCTGGGACAAGTTGTTACTGGAGAGGAAGGATTGGGACTAACGAGGCTTACAGGCGGAGGCTTAGAGGAATCTGCGTTTGGGATTAGATTGATTTGAGGCTTCTTTGCAAATGGCTTGATTTGGTTTTTCAGAGGGTCCACGGTGTATCATCGAAAAATAGCATGGTTGGCATGGAGCCGCCCCAATAAATCACGACATTAAGCAAACTTTCCATCTTCCTGTTACGGTGTTGTGAGATTCAGGTGTTGAAACGGTCTGGTCGAGCCACGAATGAAAAATTTCGACTTCCAGGTCACTCACCAAGAAGGCTTCGAAACCTCACGGCGATCCTATGTCGGTCTTAACGGCACATGTGTGTGAGAGAGCACGATTCTATCCTTAACCCATTCTATCCCCTCTCTCCCCAACACAAAAATCTCGGTCTCTCCCTAAGATACGCCCAGCCTATCTATCGCAAGTGCTTCGCCCTTCCCTTGCCTCCTCTCGCATCTCCTTCCCTCCATATCCTCTCCCAACTTGCCGCCGCCTATTCTTGAATAGCGGAGTCTGAAATCAAAGTCACTCGGCGAGACCGTAAGCCTTAAAAGATCAAAAGGAATTTCATATCAACCAGAAACTGCCCCTCCAATGTTGCTTGTAAAAGGGAGGCCGCTTGAAAAGTTGAAGATCGAAAACCCCCTGGTAAGTAAGCGGGAAGAGACAATGGGAAGATGTTTCTTCAAGGATCGTAATGAAAGCTATTCTGTAAGGGAGGCGAAGATATTAAATTTATTATTCAACTCTATAAGTCCTCGAGGCACTTGTGTCTTGAATGTATTTCTAATCGCACTTATTTACTTTTATTTTCTTCACCATCCGTGTATACAGCAGGCTAGCATCAAGCTGGGGGTTCTAAAAGAGCCTTCATACTGCCAAGTCTCGAGAACTTTTTGGTCTGACGGTTGAATATCACCATCAACTTCAGTCCACATACCCCGGGTATAATCCGCAAGCCTCTGAACACCTCGCTCCTCGCTCCTCACTCCTCACTTCCAAATTCACTCTCTGTCTTAGTAACTCCAAACTCAGATTCTGATTCAAGGGGACTTCCTCTTCCTTTGTTCATCTTTTCCTCAACACGCTTATGTACAATCTGATGCCGTTTCAACTGGTCCAGCCTATGGAAAGACTTGCCACATGTCCCGTACCTACAGGAATGCGTGCCCTTCTCGCCATGGATTTTGCGATGCTTCGATAGATTAGAAGATTCAGAGAATGCCTTCCCACAGATGTTGCATTTTAATGGCTTGGATTTTGTGTGTGTTCGCTCATGGATAGCTAAGCAGTATTAGTATTGCTTATGTTTCTTCGGTAGACAAGACTTACTACATGCACTTTGTTGCGGGAACGACTTGAAGCAGTATCTGCACTGCCATGGCTTGGTTCCGGTATGAAGCAATTTATGCTGTTTCATAGATTGCTCGGCGGAAAAGTTCTGGCCGCAAATGTCACACGTTGCACATTTAACTGCAAAGTATAAGCCATGAAAAGTAAGCAAGAATTATAGGATTGCTTACAGCCCGTATGGGTCGCCATGTGCCTTTCCAGCTTTCCTCTTTGCGAGAAGCCTGGGTTCTCTGTCCTCTTTTGACGGCGGCCACAATTATGCCACTGGCAATGATATCCAGAGTATTTATCCAACGTAGTCAGGTGATCGTTTGCGATATGATTCTGTAAATCCATTTCAGAAGTACACATCTTTTCACAAATGGTGTATCCGTCCACCCACTTGCAACAGTGCGCTGTGCCGTGGTCTGGCTTTACATTTTTAGGTGTAGAGTCGTTAGCTAGCACGCTGCTTTGCGGGAGAACAATGTTATCTATGCTTGGAAATGGGATAGCCAAATTATGAGACTCATTCATATGGCTAATAAATGTAGCCTGGTCTGGGAGACGAGCCTGACACGTGTCCAACCGGCATGAAAGCATGCCACCGGTCGGCATGGCATGGGCATGATCGAAGTGGTTGTGAAGTCGCGACGGGTCGCAGTATTTCTCCGTTGGGTCGCACGTTACACCTGGACAGCTTAATGAATTCTCGTCCATGAAGCTGTAGCCATGGCCATTTTCTAAGTGATCAACCATGCTGAGTCCATTATCTAGCGGGATATCCTGCCCTGATATAGGACAAACAAATTTCAATTGAGGATCAAGATGGTCTTGGTGAAAGTGTGGAAACCAATCAGCTTGACTTGGAAATGATGCCTGCTCGCATCCATCCCAACGACAACTGAAGTTGAAGGAACCATGGTCGTTGTTTGGTAAGCCAGACGACTGTTCGTCGAAAGAATCCATTGAAGGGCGGAACACGGCACCGACGCCAGACGGCACTTCGGTGCCATATGTTGATGGGTAAATATTCGGCTGGGGGACATGCTGTGACGTATATGGAGGATAAGGAGCCTGTAAGCCGCCGTTCACCATAGATGGAGGGTATGGACACGGCAAATTTGCAGATGCATGCTCAGGACGGTCGAAGCCTCCGGGAGTCGAATGAACAATATCTCCATTAGACCTTCTCCCTTGGTGAGAAATTGGTCTAGGTGACTGAGGAGTCAAAACCGAGTCATTCCAATGTTTAAGTCTTATGTTTTCCTCCGAAATGGATAGTTGGGGGTAGATGTTGGCGTCCAAACATGGATCCGTACAGAATGGCACGTCACACGTTTCCTCGTTGCAAGGTACTACCAAGTTGCAATCGGGTTCGGCACAAGGAGGGCTATCTGGACAACTGCTGCAGCAAGTGCTTTGAGAACCAGCCTCCGAGGGACACCCTTCTGAGGCGTCTTCCTCGTGCCGAAAGTTTTCAGGTGCGATCCTTTTTCGTTTGGAAGATGGACGCGCAGCAGCCGACACCTGAGAGGATCTTGCTCGTAGTTTCAGATGTGGGGTGTTGGTCTTTGGAGGTTGTGGAGGGCGATAAGAATCTTGGAGAGGTACGAGTATGGGACTTGGCTGAGGGACGGCCATCGATGACCAAAGGTGCTGCATATGTATGTCTTTCCGGCTAGGGAACCCTTCTGGTTCTGGTTCTGGATGAAATGTATGATCACGCTCTGACAACCAGATATCAACAGAAATTCGTCGTTGCATCTTGTGGTGTGGGGTTGGGGTCATGGTCATCCCCGGGAGAGAATTTTGAGGGACCTGGTGGTGGTGGTGGTTTGTTTTTGCATATGTCCTGTGCTTAGTGTGCTGTGTTCTGTTCTAGGCTTGTGAGGAGTACGGGCTACTCTGATTTCTCTCAGCCCAAAAAGCGACGGATGTCTCAAGTGTTGACGACGAGGGGCTGTAATGATATCAGCATCAACTGCCCATCCAGGTACCCAAAGGCTGAGAAATATGATTCATGGTTTGCCCAATCAGGTGACATAATGTAGAACAAGGCTAGGCAAGGCTGCAAGTACCTCAGATAGGGCAGACAAATGCACAATGGGACGGAATGGATGAAGAGAAAAGAAGAATAGACAATAGAATGGAATTGCAATACATGATTAGCTATGGTTAAGGCTGATGCTAAAGAGAACTATTATTGCAGGAACAATAGGTAATCGTCTGGTGGGAACTAAATGAAGTTAAGAGTCGGCAGTCGGGACTTTGGACC
>QGMJ01000636.1:0-19273 GCA_007821545.1 Lachnellula subtilissima
AGAGGGTGTTCTGGAAAGAGGATTGGTTGATTAGAGGGGGCATTGGGAATAGGGAGGGATGGGTTTACCATTATGAGTTGTAGTGTAGCTCAAAATGAGCTTCTAGTCCCAAGTACTTGAAGTGAAGGAGAGTTTTGTCCAAGATAACAAGTTGCGTGGTACATTGAAGTTTCCTGTCTGTTGATACTGCAAGTAAAAGTAAAACGTGTTCACCTCGGCGCCTCACTGTGGCTTGACCGGGGTCCGGCTAGATTCCGATGGATCCATCTCCCAGGCCAGGACCCTGAAAAATCAAAAGGAGCTGGAGCGTGTGCGCAGGAAAGCTTATTGCGCTGTGGGCTTGCAAGGGCTTGACCTCCTCCTTGCTTTCTCTGCCGAATTAGATGCTTCAGAACAACTCGGCGGCGCGCTATAGAAATAGGGTACGCGTAGAGTACTGTATTGCATGACACATATGGTAAATTGGCAGGCAGGCAGGCCTTGGTTATGTTAAAGTGGCCGACGAACATGTGCTCCTGCTTTTTCCATCCTACATTCAGTTCTACCTACCTACCTCCCCCCCCCTCTGTTGCTTTCTTGTCTTGTCTCCCGTCCTTAGTTAGGTATCCAACACAAGGGGCAGCATTCTTTACTACCCAATTGGACTTGCTACACCGCCCTCGCCGTCTTCACTTTCTTCTGATCTCCATATCCCTTGGCTGCGCCTGGGTGGCAGATATATCTTGGCCCAGCTGCCCTACGAAGTCCTGCCGAACGTCATCGTTTCTCAGACAGCGGGGTTGCTCCTTATCAGACCACCTTTGAGAGGTTCTCGAAGTCACTACAGCAGGTACTCAATCAGTACTATACACCATCCGCAACTAGATAGCTGTACGCCTATATAACCTCCGACTCTCAAGTACAGGCAGGCACTTGCTGTGCGCTCGGATTATTATCATATAAATTCTCCCAGATTCAACCCTGGTGATTCACCGCCTCTACTGGAGAAAGGTTCTGGCTCATACTCTGGGAAAAGGAAAAACAATTGCTTCTTAACGAACAGGTACTTTGTGGATTCCACCTAACTTGCTCTGCGCTCATGAATAGCAGATTTCCCCGCCAGAATGCCGTCTCTAACTTCCACATACCTCATCCCTGCGCTCCTATGCAACCCTGCGTTCATTCTTCACCTCATCAATACCTTCGCTTCCCATTTCTTACCTTCACCGCCCACCTTATCGCATTCTCCCCATCCGTTCATGGAGACCCTTGGACCAGTCCCCGGAACCACATTGTACATGGATATGCACGACGACGAACAGATGTGTTGGAAATATACCGCCGTCATGGTTGTGGTGCAACTGTTTGCTTTTGGAAGAGTGTCGGAGAAGCGAGGCCAAAGAAAGGCAAGGCGGGCGGCAAGGCTTGAGAAAGAGCGATTGGAGAAATTGGAGAAATCGGAAAAGGACCTTCGGCAAATTATGTCCCAAGGAGAAGGCATTGTAAAAAGCTGGGATGGCACTTGCGAGTCCCCAGAAAATGGCGCATTGAAACTGGCGACTGAAAACGGACACGCAAACGACAAAGCTACAAATGGAGGAAAGAAATTTGAGACGGAGAGTGAAGCGAGCATGACAGAGACGAGTGAGGAGGAAATGTTATTCGTATGAGACCAGTCTGCGTTGCTTATTATGACTGTCATGGAAATTTTGATTTGAGGGCAATAGCATGGCGTTTGGTAGGATACACGGCATTGGAGTTCAACGGTCTGCGCGTATAAATAGGAGAGATGATGATGGACAGAAGAATGGAATTCTTTTTCAATCTCTGGATCTGAACTTCGGAAGTGCTCGGAGGAGGTATGCAACCGCTGCTGACTAAAGTTTCACATGATTTTTCATCTTACAGTACACTGGACTGGTAGTTACACTACATTTACTAAAATACTTGTGTGGGACATCTAAGCAAGGAACTACACATACAGTTTGAAAGTCCAAGCTTGATCTTCTCCATTAATACTAGCGTTGCAACGCATCAGCATTACGCTTATTCAGTACCTACTATTCATATTTCATCTTGTCATGCTCCAAAAGGGCCCTTTCAAACTTATTCGCCGCTACGGCTTGACTAGCTCCGAAGTGTCGCTTGAACAAGCTATTCATATCATGGGGAGCAGATCTTAGTAAGATGTTCTTTAGATAGCTAGGCTGTATAAGTAGTTCCCTTACAGCTTAGTTTGGGCCTGGGAATATCGAGCGAGTCTCAACTTTCAAAAATGAGATCTTTTGCGTCCCTAAGCTTGAGAAAAATGTCTCTGTCCGGTATTTCTGTCACGTTCAAAGCCTTCCCTGAACCTATGTGGAAATATAGCGTCGGATACAGGGTTTGAGAGTTTGCGGCTTAATGTAGCGGACAGGGCAGGTCTTACTGTTGGAAAATTCACTAGTTAGGTATGGGGGTATTCTTCGTACCGAGTTAAGTTCTTCACATAGGGCTGAGCTAATGGGTGTCTGGCTGGGTAACTTCTGTGTTTCCGCACGCTTGCGAAATTGAGTCGGAATATTGGAGGGGCTTTGATTGATACTTCTTTTAATGAGATGTTTAAAGCTAGTGGAGTGGGGGGACTTGGTGGTAGAAGAGGGATATGGGATCTTGTCGTTGGATTGTCTGTTGCAAGAATTTGTAATATACATTGCTGGCCTGTTTTGAGGGATCTAGGACACTATCCATTGTCGTTTGGGATAATGATAGCATGGTTTGATGGCTAGTAAAAGGTATTTGTTGTGGATATAGTAGCAGATTATTCTACAGTAGGACCAAGGACAAATATTGTCAGCAGAACTAGACTTGTTTTAACGGATTGTTGAAAACTCCCTATATGTCTTGTTACGATTGATGAGGCAGGCACCTTGAGAGCTAAGATGCGGCCGGAGTGGTTTCCTTTTATGGTTGAGACGATAATACCACCTTCCTCAAAGAAAACAATTCCACAAAGTATTGCAACATCACAAATCATAAGTCAGAATGAAAGTTGATATCTGCAATTGAAATTGGTTATGCCGTTAAGCATCTACTTCGCATAAACCCCAGCCGCCGACTTCAACTGGACTGGTCAGAAGACCCGCACCTGACCACGCGCGCAACAGTGGGGTTCGAGACCAGACTAAGCACGTCGGCCACAACTTGAATCCCACAGTCGCACAGTAATCATCCTTCAAACAGCCTGAACATCGCTCTCAGAAACTGAGATATATGCTTGTCAGATCATCGTGACCCGGAGAGTACCTGGCAATTCGAAGAATACAACACGTCTGCCTTATGACGCGTGGCTAAACAGAACAGAGAGCGAGAGTGAGAGCGCAAGGATTACGAGTACCGAATCGCCAGATCGCGCATCCGCCACAATCTTCTCTTCCTCCATCACGGGTTCAAAGGTACCAAGTACATAGGTACATAGACACCGGTATTTCACAATCTCTACGGCTAGACGCGAAGAACTACTATCTGAAGGGCACGAGACCATTGATCGTCCATAATCCGTATCGTAATGGAACACCACGAGCTGGCCATTGCTGCTCTGGACTCCGTCGCACAGTCATCCTGGAACGGTCGCGACACGGTTAAACCCAGCAGTTCGCCGAACGCGGGTATCGACAGACGGTCTACCATGGACCACAATACTATTGTTGACAATACCGTCAACGTGCAGGAACCATCGCAGCAATTCTCAGGAACCAGCATGGCAGTATCTGCGAGTGGAGAGGGAGCGGAAGATATAAACAACGCGACGTCAGCGCTGCTGTCGACCTCGAGCAACAATTCGCAATCGACTATTGATGTCCAGGACGCATCTACACCGCCAACCTCGATATCGGAAGGCTTCTCGTCGCAAAGTACAAATCAAGATTTGCCAATGTCTCAACTATCACAGCTCTCACAACTGGCTGCCGCCCAACAACCACTGACAAGCGCATCCGCGTCGCGACCGAATACTACAATTGCTCCAACTCCAACTGCTGGCCTTAAGAGGACCGCCGATGGTCAATTGAAGCAAGCGCATTCTAATTCGCCGCCCAGCCCTCATGTTCGTGGGCATTCGAGAACTACTAGTGGAATAAGTAACGCATCTGCTTCGAGTAGCAGAATTGGAGAAGTAAGAGATACCCTTTATTCATCACTACACGTCACTGACATTGCGCAGATTTCATCTGAATTAAAAGCGCGTCTTTCTTATGCTATGGTCAAAGTCAACAATGGATGGCAGTCAAACTCTATTGACGAGGTCGAGTCCATGGCATCTCAAGCAGGATCTCCGACGTCTTCTACATCTACGCTACATGGTCGTCGCAACCTCATAACTTCCCCACGTGCAGCTATTGCCAATATCCAAGGACAAACTTCTCTATATCTTCAAATTCAGGAACACCGGCACCTTCGGGAGATTTCGATCTATATTCAAGATCTGACCAACCGTCAAGAACATATGAATCTTTTTGGCGCGATCACTCAACAAACCTCCCCTCTCAACGCTATACTTCACATACCTCTCCCCCGGCTCCATTTCACAAATCTCTTGCTCCTCCGGCAGACATTCGACCTACATCACGACGATCCGGGACCCAGAAACTCGGCAGGCCCCCCACTATACCTGGACAAGGCTCAAATTCCTCAATACATTCCCCCAACCCAAAAACCCCGAATCGCGGATCTCACAGAGAAAATCCAACAATTCAAACACCTTTACAGAAAACCATTCAAGAGCAGGATGCAATCGAAACCCTGATGTTTATGAGTAGTCCGGGTAACTCTGGGAACATGAAACATAACTTCCCCCCACCCCCACCAAGAAACAGGGGCTCACCGCTACAGAGCCCGTTACGCACAGAATTCAACACACAAGATAGGAGAAAACCCCATGGGAGAAAAGTGGGCTTCGAAATCGAGGCGACGAGTGGAAGTACTGGTAGCAGTGAAGCTGGTGGGGCGGAATACCGAAGTCGCACAAGCCGGATGAAGGCCCCGGACGCGCGGGGTAGAGAGGAAGCGATCGACCGGCTGCTGGAAGCATCAGAAGAATCTAGCAGCGATGAGGAGACGCTCGTGCTGAATTATTCGAGTCCGAGGCGGAAGACTATTGCTACTGGGAGAATGTAGTCCAGTGGCAGTTCTTTTCCAGCTTCACGAGCACATTTAGACGATGGGTATGTGGCGTTAATCTTCAAGTTTAGTACCTTTGATGTGCTTTTGATACCATATCTTGCATATCTCCATTGTCTTGATCAAGAATCATATGAGACCAACGATCTCCTTTTCATCATGCATATGGAATTGGCTAATTGGGAGTTTGGGTTGACTTTTGACATTACATTGGGTTGATTTGGTGCTTAACCATTCATTTTGGGCATGTTAGGAGGATCTGGTCTAGGGACGGGTTGAAACCCTGAGGTACTTTTGATTGCATTTTGCACTTTGCATAGCTTGCGTACTTTGTACTTATTGAACGTGGCATACCTCTTAGATGCACATATGAATGAATTCACACATACATTTCGTTCCATCTCACCCCAACCTTCAACTGTCATCTTGGTGCAAACAAAGTCTCCGGAATCTAGATTATGGATACAGTTGATAATTTTTCGTTCATGGGTCCATGTAATATCCGTGCATCTCAACCCACCCCACAATGTCTATTCCATAGGTAGGTAATTCGGACTCTGGGTTCCATACATACATACATATATCACCTCTCTTTCTTCATTACGCAAGTCAAATAACAAATCGGTTTATAGGATCCTCCCTTGGGTAAGGTATTGTAAATAATTTGTCTATCATGTAATAAATGGTAATGGTAAAAACTACGACACGGAATGAAAAATGAACTAAAATACGAAAGTAGAACGAGGAGATTTCGGTTGATAATCCTGCTTCTTAGAAGCTGCCGTCTATCAAATATCATTACCACTATACTATGACTGGAATGCTCCTAGTAAATACAAATCATAAGCCTGAATGAACCCTGAAACTCTCAATTGCACTCTTTTTCGCAGGACGTGCGAGTTTAGGACTTGTCAAGCGCAGCTGGCTTTCAGAAGCTATACATATATATGAACCACCTATCGCTACATTCGTTCTAAGTCTTGATTAATGTAGTACAGGAAGCAAGCAAGCAGCCACGCACATATAGCGCTAGTTCTTCCTTCATGGTGAATTAACTGAAATGAATGAGTGTCTTAAATAGGAAATCCAAGCATTCTTGTTGCACTTCGCGTCGGTGAGAACGAGTGGCCTGTTTTTGTGTTTATGTTCATATTTGCATTCACCACGTCGTTCGGCTGGGCTGAGGGGGGGTCGGTATGTGTAACTGAATAAACGGAATGCAAAATACTTTCAAGGTGTATTCGTGTAGTGGTTTAGGTTTTTGTGAGATTGAATCGTCGAGCTTGCTGGAGGGTGTTCTGACCTAATATAATTTTTATACCCTTTTGTTAAAGAGGGGAGAGGTTTTTATATGGCACACAGTTGAACCTTATAGGCGTCGATCTTGTAGATGGAGTGAGTATTCGGGACTTGAAACGGGGGGCTGCTAGAGTTCAAGTTCTTTGTATTGGCGCAATTTTGTAATAGCATGCAGGTATGCTCTTTAAAGCTTTGCATTTCTATGTCCCGGTGGTTAGGCCAAAGTAGCCTGTAGTGATATTGAGTTGGGTGCGGCGAAGGTATATAGTGAGTGAGGTGATGCTGGAAAATTAGAGATTGGGAAGAGATCTGACGAGAAACCCATATGTTGTAAGACTCGGTGTTTGTTGATGGCTTCGGCGGTGCGCTTTGAGTGAAGATTTGACATAAGCTTTTTGATGGTGGTGGATTTTTTCTCTACTCACTCGGAAAACTTGGAACGATGAATCCTCGTGAGTCGATAATAATCATACGTTGTTATAATTTAAAGGGTAGACGAATGTGTTCTGACTAACAGGTAGTCCCTGCTGTTCTTCCGGAAAAGGAGCTATCATAGATTCCTGTACCTTTAGGCGCTTATTATCGTTTCAGAGAGCAATGAAGTGAGTATGGGTATGTATGAGGGAAGCTTGAGCTGAGCCTCGCATCTCTATTGATTGATGCTGATGGTGAGCTTAGTAAGAGCGTCGACGTAAAGGAGAGAGCCGTTCGAGTACCGTTTAAATCAGGGGCTCAGGGGGTGAATTACGGTGGGCGACGTAGCCCAAAGCGCTGCATTAGCGTCTCGGTGTTGATCGCTGGAAATTTTTTGTCGCCTCCTTTCACGATATGGTACGGTAGGGTACACGCGATCAGTTCTTCACCACTGTTGTACCAATAATCTACACCTTCCTTTGCAATTCATTGTACCCTTTTTAATTCACATTTTGGCGCTGTTTGTTTTATGTTCCTACTTTAGATTTTCTTGTAACAATACCCAAATATGCTTGTTCGAGCCGCAAGCCGGAAAGCCCGCCCTTCAGCAGCAAGAACTCAATCCTTATTCGAACAGCTATACCTTCCGTGGTTATCCCCAGCACAAAACCAGAGTCAGCTAGATCGACGGCGACGCTGGGCTACCTTTGATTCTACATCGAAAGCCCCTGCGGTAAGGAGAAGGAGGAATTCGAACGATGTCCCTCATATACAACCACGACGGTCGATGGCCACTGTGCTCGGAAGCATGGCGATGGACGATATCCCTTTCGAGAGCTTCGATTTTCCTCCCCGTAGTTCCCACAATTTCGTGGGCCTGAGGTCAGGTTCGACAAGGACGGATCCTACATATCTTTTAGATTCGTATGAAGGTATCGAGACATCTCAACAGAGGATACGGACGACAGGCAAGGTGGGAGTTGGGGGTGAAATCTCGGAAATATTATCAGTGTTCTATGCTTGTCTTCAGGTGGGAAAAATTGAGCGTGCAGGTGTTATTCTTCGACGATTGATGGTAAAAATCGACGCCGATGCGGATGAAGTGGTTATGCTACACAATCAATACCTGAGAGCTTCAGTCGAGCAAATCATGATATCACCCAGCGAGTCAGCGAGGCAGTCAATTCACAAGTGGTTTGAACTCGAAATACGGCTCAAAGGACTTCTACACAACGCCGAAATGATCGCATATATGTTGAAAGCATCACTTCAGTCGCCAGATGATGCACAAGGCGGGAATCGAAAGCGCCTTGTTCGCCGTTATATGGGCATGGTGGAGGGTGAGGCTGGCTTGGAGGTGCTAAGCCTCAACGTTCTTACTGCCGAAGAAATGAACCAAATCAATCACATCTGTCCGACCTACAACTTGGCCGACAATCTTGATCTTGAGGATACGTTCGAGGCCGACATCTATGAAGGTGACCATCCTATACAAGAACCACCCAAGGCAGTTGACATACTGCCAGATGTTCGCCCAGTGAAACAAAAGGGTCTTGGCTTGAAATCTCTCAAGAAATCACTATCGCTGTTCTCAACTTTCCCAGGTGCTGGCCTGGATATGTCTAAGAAGACCCCCGAAGAAAGACGGCAAATCCAAGCTCAACTGGAAGAAGACGCTGTGAGCTCTGCAATTGAACGATGGAGAGATGAGAGTATTTCTCTCAAGAAGATGGGACTAGATTCTACTCTCCAAACAAAGTCGCTGGGAGCACGTATGTGGAAATGGCAGGTGGCTTTCGAACAATATCTGAAAGATGAAATCGCCAAGGTCGACGAAGCTGAACTGAAGGAGACAAAAACAGTGGAAGATTTGGAACGATGTCTATATGGACCTTTTCTGCGCATTCTCCCCCCAGAGAAAATCTCTGCCGTGACGATTTTAACAACCATGAGTACATTGGGTGCTCAAGGCGCGGATAAGGGACTGATGCTCTCTCACTCCATTCTGTCCATCGCCAGCAGTGTGGAAGACGAGAGCATATTTGAGGCATTACAACAAAGCAACAAAAGGGGAGTATGGTCGAAAAACTCACCCCAAAGACTTGAATTGGACAATTTTAAGAAAATGGTGCGCAGTCGAGGGGCAGGCTCCGCGGCCAAAATGGTAGACATGGTGAAACTCAGCGATGAATCTACACCTTTCGTCTGGAAGCAATGGCCCATGTCGATGAAAGCGAAAGTTGGGGCTTTCTTGATGCATGCTCTTGTCGAGATAGCGAAGATCCCCGTCGCTTTAGAGCATGCGGAAACCAAGCAGATTATGACGCAGTTACAACCCGCGTTTTCTCACACATTTAAGTTCAAAATGGGTAAAAAGTATGGTGTTGTAATTGCCAACAAAGTTCTTGTCCAGTCGTTAAAGAGGGAACCGGTCCACAGTCTATTGGCAAAACATCTCCCGATGTTAGTCGAGCCGGAACCATGGACTTTGTTCAACAAAGGTGGATTCCTTGTCCATCCGTCAAAACTGATACGAGTCAAGCTGGGCGATAAAGATCAAAGATACTACGCAGAAGCCGCAATTGGGCATGGAGATTTGACCCACTTGTGCAAAGGTCTGGACGTGCTTGGAAAGACGGAATGGAACATCAACCAACCGGTATTCGAGATTATGCTAGAAGCCTGGAATAGTGGAGATGCTGTAGGGAATATTGCTCCTGAAACCCCGAATCTGGTTATACCACCGGAACCGGAGGCAACACGGGACCCTTTGGAGCGACGCCGATGGATAAGAGCGGTGAAAGGTGTAGAGAATCAGCGCACTGGTCTACACTCAGTGCGTTGTTTCCAGAATTTCCAGTTGGAAATTGCGCGAGCACTGAGAAATGAGTCGTTCTACTTCCCCCACAACATGGATTTTCGAGGACGAGCCTATCCAATTCCTCCGTACCTCAATCATATGGGAGCGGACCATTGCAGAGGTCTTCTCAAATTCGGGGTAGGCAAGGAACTTGGCGCAGCTGGTCTCAAGTGGCTCAAAATACATCTTGCAAATGTCTTCGGATTTGATAAAGCAAGTCTCACGGAACGTGAAGAGTTTTCTAATAAACACAAGGACGACATATATGATTCTGCGACGAACCCTTTGAAAGGTAGCCGATGGTGGCTCAAGGCCGAAGACCCATGGCAATGTCTCGCGGCATGTATTGAGCTCAGGAGTGCACTCGAGTCACCCGATCCAACTCGATTCATATCGAAACTGCCAGTACATCAGGACGGCACCTGTAATGGGTTGCAACATTATGCAGCTCTGGGCGGAGATGTATGGGGTGCGAAGCAAGTCAATTTAGAACCAGGAGATCGTCCTGCGGATGTCTACACAGCAGTCGCGAACTTGGTAAAAGAGAGCATAGCTGAAGACAAAGAGAATAATGACCCCCACGCACTCATACTGGACGGCAAGATTACTCGCAAAACGGTCAAGCAAACTGTCATGACAAACGTCTATGGAGTCACTTGGGTTGGCGCAAGAGACCAGGTCAAGAAACAGCTTTTGGCTGCCCATCACGATCTGCCAAATGACACGGAGATCAATCCACTAACTTGCGCATCATACATTGCACAAAAGATTTTCACCGCCCTTTCCACTATGTTCCGAGGTGCTCACGACATTCAGTATTGGTTCGGCGCGTGCGCAGGCAGGGTGTCAACGTGCCTTACACCGGAGCAAATTGATCGTGTTGAAGGAGAGTTGCCAGCGATAGCCCTCAAAAAGGGCATCATCAAAACTGGCAATCGTGGATTCAACCTGGAGGAAGCGCTTCAATTCAAATCCACCGTTATATGGACGACACCGCTCAATATGCCAGTTGTACAGCCATATCGAACAGCCAAATCTCGTTCAATTCCTACGACGATGCAGACAGTAGCTCTTCAAGAGCCCCATCGTTCACATGCAGTCAGCAAACGAAAACAGCTCCAGGCCTTCCCGCCAAACTTTATTCATTCTCTGGATGCGACGCACATGCTGTTGTCAGCAACAAAATGTGATGACCTTGGCCTGACATTCGCAGCGGTACATGATTCATTTTGGACCCACGCTTCAGATATTGGCACAATGAATGGTGTTCTTAGAGATGCTTTTATCAAAATTCACTCTGAAGACGTCATTGGACGTTTGGCTGCCGAATTTAACGCCAGGTATAAAGGTTGCGTCTACCTTACCAATCTTGATCCGAAATCTGCAGCAGCCAAGGAGATAGTACGATGGCGCAAACAAAAAAACCCTCAATACAAAAGTACCCCAAGTCAAAAAAGGCGCCAAGACTCGATGAGCTACTTTTAGAGCGCAAACGAATGAGGCTTCTTGAATCATCTGATCCTTCAAAGGTCGAAGAAGGAAAGAACATGGTTACTCCCGGAAGCATATTTGAAAAATACTCGTCTCAAGACGACCTAGCACAGGATGAGGAGTTGAAGGATATAGGACTAGGAGAGATCCCAGAAAGTGAACTCAGAGCGGCCAGGAAACCTTCCAAAAAGGCCACCACTGGCTTGGATGCTTCTGCGAACGAGGACATTGATATAGCAAACCTCGAATTGGACGATGGTTTAAGCGACGATGTTGATGGTGATGCGGCCAGCGCTGATATGGATGCTGCATCAGCTGAGGATGATGGTGACGAGGGTGGGGAAGCGAGCGAAGAATCTGAGGAATCAGAAGATACCATAGGGTCCTTTGAAAAGCGACTCAACAGAAGAGAATCTCGGAGTCCAAAATTCCCTGTCTGGCTCCCCTTGACTTTCCCTCCGGTGCCCAAAAAGGTATGTTCTCTCCCCTCCAATACTCGCGTCTCTTGGATATTAATCGTTGTGCTACAGGGAGAATTCGATGTTTCGCGACTCAAGGAAAGTCAATACTTTTCTCGTGAAAACATCTTGTACCATACATACAATTACGGCTCTCGGGGCCGTGTTCCGTGCAGCGAAAGAAGTTGGTGGGCTGGGGTGGGGGATGTTTCTGTAACACTGCATATAGCGAAGGGACACGTGCATTTTCAGGGGCGTTGGGGTTTTCATCTTACTTCTCTCTGTTTACCTAGTAGTAAGTAATTAGAGTCCGGGGGTCGGTTAGGCTGTAGAATAGAATAGAGCAGTACCTACGCATGCGTTATGAGAGAATAGCTGGAGTTGTATATACGTCACATTGATGGGAGGATGCAAAAGTGTAGATGGATATCGTTATTCATATATGCAGCGTTCTCTATCTAGCTTTAAAAATGTACTACTAATCTATATCCATCGCCAGCTACCTCCCTCCTCCGATCATGTATAAAACGTAGGCAAGATACCTGTTCGCCTAGTGCTTGCAAAGATTCATGTTATGACTCATGAAGATCCTCGAGCGGGTTTGCCAGTGATGAATGGATGGTATAGGCAGAGTGGATTAACACGATAGATAGGATCAGAGACGCCATCTCAACTTATATGCTTGGGAATCTCTTTTTCCCATTCTGAATCTATAATAAGTACTATACAACGCACGCGGCTGCCTCAATGATACCCATTAACACCATTAACCTCCATCAAACTAGTCAACTCCTCCCTCCTCGCCCGATACAGATCCTGCGCCTCTCTCTCCCTCTTGCTCACAAACCCAACCTCTTCCCTCAGGCCTTCCAGACGCCGCTTGATCGCAGCTTCCTCGCTAATCTGCAGCGTTCTGAAGCTGTCTAGACTATACGTAGCCTTACTCAGAGCATCTGCAGCCTCTACGATTTTGCCTCGGAGTACTTTTGCTCTCTGCTGGTATCCGCCCAAGTGCAAAGCTAGCTTCTTCTCGGCTTTGTTACCCGCGGTTGCGGTTTCGGTGATGGAGCTTTGTATGTCTTCGAAAGCTTCGCTGAGCATTTGCTGCTCGTCGGTTTCGTCGTCATCGTAGCCACTGAGGCCTGGCAGGAGAGATGAAGATTGGGCCTGGGCCCAGGCTGCTCTGAAGATGTCAGAGCCTTGTTCGGCTAGTTCTTGGGGTACTTCTTTGGTGATTTGCAGGCGGGCTTGGGCGAGGGCATCATCATCGAAGGAATCGAGGGTTTTGGGCGTGCCTCGGGCTTTTGCGCCTGGGATGGGATATCTGTGAGCGTCGTTGGCTACTAGGAGTGCTGCTTCTCGCTCAATGGCTCCGAGTACCGGGTCTGCTATATCTGATGCACTTTTGATAATTGCATCAATATCGACAGCCGAAGCTCGTGGGAGGCCCTTTTGCATGACTTGAGTTCTCCTGTTGAACTCAATCTTCTCTTGCGCTTCTCGGATTTGACGGTTCCTCCGGTCTCGAATCTCAGCATCCTCTTCTGAAAGTTCTTCCACCGCCATAGACTCTTGTTGTTCTTCTGGTAGTTCCAAATCCCACTCCGATTCCTTCGGTCTTGGTAGTGAGGCAAGACCCTGCTTGACTCTGTGTTTCATTGCCATTTCTGCCAATTTGACGTCTTTAGGTGTACTGCCAATAAGCTGCATCTCTCCATTTGCGTTCAATGCAAAGCTATCACGTGGCGTGCGCATTGGGGTTGCACCTGGTAACGCTGGAGGGCCCATTGGGGTAGCACCCACTCCATTCGTTTGTCGGAAAGGAGTTGCCATAGGATTAGGAGTTTCCATCTGATGCTTTCTTGGTGTTACACTATCAAAACCTGTGCTGCCAACTCCCTCATGTAAAGGCGTATTTTCACCCCCCAAAAGTGATGATTGGGTCTCTGTGAGAGCCCTAATATTCCGGATTTCGTTCGCGATATGATCTTCCTGCGCTGGGGCTTTCGGTGTTCGAATAGGTGCGCCACTGTTGATAGTTGAGTATGTGTTGACAAGACCCCTCGTTGCATCATTCTCGCTGGATCTTGCCATGATGTTGGCTCTTTCCCCAATCATTCCCATCTTGACGATTTCTTCCAATTCGTTCTCCCCCACTTGTGGTGTTGGCAGAACCAGAGCTCTCCTCTTGCTGCTCTGCTCAGCCTCCCGAATCTTCTGCATCTGACCCGCTTTGATAGCTGCAGTGTAAGACGCTGACGGAGCCTCCTTCTCCCCCTTTCTCTTCTTTCGATCTGGGTCCTCGTCATGGTCCCCTTTTCGCTTGTTCGCAAGTTGTTGCTTCCGAGGATCAAACGCCTCGCGCTCCCTTTCGTTAAGACCTGCTTCCTCCTCCGTATCGTAGAAACCTGGTGCGGCGCCCTTCTCGAAAGGAATATCGGCATTGTAGTCCATCTGGCCCTTCTTCCGGCTGACCACCTTGATATTGATACCGGCATTCTTAAGCTCACGACGCTTCTGCAGAACAGCCAATCTTCTAGACTCCTCAAGCTGACGCTCACGAGCCTTCCGCTTCGCCTTCTTTCCCTGTGTATTTGCCAAACGAGCACGAGCCTCGCTCAGCATCTCCTTCTCGTCCTCATCCAGATCGATTGTATCAGGACGCGCAGGTTTCGATTCCGGATCTGGGTCAACCTCTCCAGGTCGTAATCGTCGCACATCATCGGCACTCGGCGCCTTTGTTTCCCCACCATCTGGCCCCCCCAAGCCCAGCTCTCCCGCTTCCTTCTGCTCAGCTTCGTCAAGCAGCTTCTGGTATCGTTCTAAGCACTGGGTAGCAGTCCTGCCAACGAGCGGGGCGATGGTGCGCCATTGCGTGGGCATCAACTTTGCGAGATGTAGTAGCTTCTCGTCCTCTTCCTTGCTCCATTCGATCTTTCGGATACCAGGGTCGAGCCATTCGCTCCATCGCGCCTTGCATTGCTTTGGTGTTTTTCGCGCGAGAAGAGATGATACGCGTGCCCACTGGTTTAGACCATATTTTGAGACTGAGGCCTTTAGGATCTCATCCTCGATATTCGTCCACACACCTCCTTTGACGACAGGCATGGTCGCGATGGTTTTGTCGTTGATGTTGTGGGCTTGATGTTTTCAAAACTACAGGCTTGTCTCAAGTCACGAAAACAATTAGGTTTAGCGGCCGCATTTCAAGCACGTGTTGGATCACATGACTCAATAGCTTCCTGTGTATATTTTGTAAATTTCAGAACATTCAGGCGCTTTTCAGATTGGCTTACAAGCCACTAGAGACCATCAAGTGCATTTTCAGGCTATGTCTCATAATAATATTGTGAATTTCATTGCATTCTCTATCCTGTGTATGTTCATCTGCTCGTCCCTTTCGCAAGCAATCCTGGTCATTCATCTACAACTCCAGCCTCTCTGAAGTAAGTTTCCGTCATCTAGTCATTATTTCGTGTATGCCTCATCTCTTCTCGCATCAATTGTCATAACCGTCCCAGCCAGAATCCCCGCCCCTATAATCCCACCATCATGACAAGGCGTTAATAACACCCTTGGGACATTGGTTTTCGAGGCGCCGAACTCCGCGTTCATGATATCGTCAAGGAACTGCTGGCAATCCTGTAAATAATCTTGGAAATGCATGATGCATCCACCGGTATATCCAACCATCAGCTCTTCGACGGCTGGTTCCTCGATAGGAGTATGAAAGGATTGTCCATTAGTGAAGGAGTGAGATGGTGACGGCAGAGCCGAGAGCTGTATCTCATCCGCGCAACCCAATAATGCAATAACAGCCGCAGCTGTCATGCCCGCTGCGCGTCTCTGGATCGCTTTGCTAATCTTGAAAACCATGTCTGCAGTTTCGTACGTCCAGTGCCATGCATCCGGTCCATTAGCAGGGGGCAATTCGGTTTCTATTTGTTTGATAATTGAGGGTTCGCTGTAACTTAGGTGAGGACCAAGGTTTCCGAAGAACGTGGTCGTAAGCCCGTGCCGTTGAAGGAGTTTCGTAGGGAGAGATGTGAGGGGTATTTGGAGTTGGTTCACAAAATAATCGAGGACCATGAGACGACCCAATTCTCCAAGGTATCGGCCGGAGGTCATATACTCGAAGGGTTGGAAACCAGGAGCTTCGCCTTGTGCATCAAGAGTTGTATCCCAGGGGGTAATGAACTTGAGCTCGTGAAGAGGAGGCGCTGCACCGTTTATCGTCCATTCGGTATTCACAGTGATCTTCAGATTCGGAGAGTCCTCGCTATCGTCAAGTACTTTGACTTGTGCTGGTCTCTTGCTTGGGTGTAATTTGCTAATTGCGAGTGGAATCGTAGCGTTACAGCCCGTTCCAACAATGAGACCCATAGCTGCTTTCCGCTTTGGGTCGCTTCGTAGCTGGTAAGCAAAGGAGACAAGGGTTGCGACTGAGTCATTTACTATTGCAGTGATTTTGATGGGTGGTAAAGAGGGATCTCGCGTCGATTCATAGCCTTCCAGGAGAAGCTTGCCTAAATCAAGATTTGAGGTTATAGCGAAGCCTTTACCCATTGACATGAGTGTAGCTTCTGATAACGTATGTTGTCTATGAAGAATCAGTATATCTCAAGAATTTCAGAAAGGGAAGCCCACATCATGGGGAATGAGAAGGTAACTCCGAGTGGAAGTGCTTCTCGCTTTTCTGGACCCCATTCCCGAATCCCATCTTGCACAACTTCTGCTATACACTTTCCAATCCATTGGAATAGATCTTCTGCTTTGTTGTTCTTGAGTTGCTCTCCGATAGGCCAAGATTTCTCCAGATATCTCTTGACACGTGACCCGTATTGATAGTCACCATTGCCATTTGTGTTTCCATTGACTTCTACTTGCACTTCATTGTCGGAGGCTAAAAGCTCTATGAAGCCAACTCTGAGATTGGTGCCTCCTCTGGCAAATGTCAGGTGGCTAATGACTAAAAGCGGGTAATCATTACTCACATATCGATAGCGAGATATCTATTGGCTGAGTTAGAAACAGAACATGCACTCTAGCCAGCCATTCAAGAAGTAGCTCTGGAACGAATAAAAAGGAAGGGGTATGTATAGCTTACCTGCCTTCCCCATCATTTCCGGCCTCAAAACTGTGTCGGAAATGGGAGTTGAGAGAAACTGATTCTGTGATTCTCTAGCAAGTTGTGTAAAGGTGTGACATAGACTCTTCGCAAGGCTATGAACCTTGTAAACATCGACGGCGAGGGGAGCCAAGAACTCATCCAGAGATTGTCTTGTAATAGCCATTTTCAGAAACAGAGGCAGGTAATTTGTGCATAACCGTTGGTGGAGATAAGAAGAGAAGGACAGACAGACAACCTTGGGTGACTTGGTTTGGGAGTTGTCTATCGCGTTCGCGTTGCTCAGCCTCGAATGGGATATGAACAAGGCTTGCTTTAGCTTATAGTAGCCTAGCGGGAGGGAGGGGAGACTGTGTCACTTCCATTTGCTGGGGTGCATAGAAAGAGTGGGTTTGTTTTCACTGTAAGGCATAAGGCAGAAAAGGATGCGGAGCGGGAAAGTGGCAGCGGAAAGTGAGCGCGGGAGCTTCTCTTTATCTTGCATGTGGAAACAAGTCAACTCAACCTTGCTACAATCACAATCACAATAACGATAACAATAGCAATCAACCTTGTTATTTAATGAAACCCTCAACATGAGTTTCTCCGCAGATATAAAAACATCCAATTTGGACCTCCAGAATAAGCAACACGAGCAGCTCTTCCCCGATACACCACCAGCTCCAGCGCCCCGAAATCATCGAACGGCCTGGATCTCCGGATGCCTCTCCATCTTCGCCCTCTACCTTCTACTCTCTCTCCACCCCAATATTCCAGTACCGTACCGGCCATGTGGGAACCATGATGTGCTTACACGCATTAAGGATGTGGCAACGGTCAAACCTCTTGTCCCTCTAGAAGCTCATATTATGAGCAAATGCCCAGATGCGAAGGTGGGCTGCACGATAGGTTTACTATATTGAAAATTGCTGATTTTTCTCTCAGGATTGCCTCCAGCAGCTTATCCTTCCTGCAATGATGCAAATAGTTGACAAAGTTGACTTTACGCTCTCATATATTGGAACGTATGTTCGCGCTCTTCAGTTGACTCCCTCCACTACATTCGACTGACAGGACATCCCCAGACCCACAGCAACGACGGCGTAGACTGCCGCCACGGCCCCGAAGAATGCCTAGGCAATATAATCGAACTCTGCGCCAACTCTCTCTACCCCGACCCAAAAATATACCTGGGCTTCACCATGTGCTTAGCAAAGGACTACCAAGACATTCCACAGAAATCGCTCCTCGAAGACTGCGCCTTGGAACACGGCATCGATTTCGAGAAATTAAACGAATGCGCAACGCGCGACGATGGAGGCTTCGGCATGGGAATGCTACGGGATAGCGTCCGTCGCAGCACAGATGCCGGAGTAACAAAATCTTGCACCGTGAGGTTGGACGAGAAGATATACTGCATTCGAGATGGTGGGCAATGGACAAACTGTCCAAACGGCTCAGGGGTAAATGATCTCGTCATTGCAGTTCAGAAACTGTACGACTCGCCTTCTTAAGAGGTTCAAAAATACCAGTCCACAACTCGCTCGCTTCTCCCACCGTATAACACATATCCAGACTCTCCATCCCCGCGTCCTCACCCCCCTCCATAGCCTCCAGCGTCGCAATGATACTCTCTAGCCCTATCGCTTTGCCTATTGCTTGTGAGGCGCCCGCTTCGAACGCTACATGTACAATGTGGATGTGGAAATGATAGTACGTCGGCTGGTAATGCACATACAGCTTCAACTGATCCTCCTCGACCCCTACCCCACCGTAACACCCCACCGCAGCACCCACCAACCTCTCCCGCATCAGCTTCAACCACCCCACATGCCTCTTCCTCAAATCCCTCAAGCTCCACAGATCCCTCCTCTCCACCAGTCCCAGCAAATGCAAACTATTCATCGTCTTGCGATCCCAGTTCAGATCCGGCAGTAATAAGAACCCCTCGTCGTTGGGCGTGTCTTGCAATGGGGTCCGGAAAATCACATCCTCGACTTCGGTTTTTCCTTCTATGATATTATACACCCAATTCAAGCGCCCCCCCTCGCGCTTGCCATCCATATACGGCCTCACCCTCTCCCTATATACCTGCGCTGTCTCCGTAACCATCCGTACGCCCTGCGGCGAGTATTTCGCGACGTGTTGTGCAGTACAAGGGTATATCAAGTTGATTTTCAAATCTGATAGTTCCCCGACATTTGCAGATGGGAAAGAGGAGGGGGAGGAGGCGAGGTACCAGAAATAGACGTCATTTGCGCCGAGGTTACGGAGGGTGCTGAGGGTGTGCGGGAGGCTGCTTAGATAGGAGGTGCTGGTGGGGAAGGGGGCGCGCTCGAGGATGAGGAGCGCGGGGTGCGTATAGAGTGTGCCATGGAGGATTATCCGGCGGCCTGCTTGGTCTGCAGTTGCGTTGTGTTAATTCGTGTTGTGAGAGGATTAGAAAAATATATGGATGTACCTTGATTTAGGATGCGTTCGAATTTTGAAGGCTGGGATGAGGGAGTG
>QGMJ01000637.1:0-19255 GCA_007821545.1 Lachnellula subtilissima
AGTTATTGTATATATGGGCTGGTAAAAAATCTTTTATCGTGAGGTACCAAGCATTGAAAGCACTTATAACCTCCACGTCTACTGGTTCTGTTCATTTGGAAATACGTCTATTTACCAGTTGAGATAAATGGTATGGAGAAAGAAGGTTGGGGTGAAAAGTGAAAAGTGAAAACCTTTACCGTACTTTCCTTTTATGATTTTCATTCATCAATCGTCCGGGCTTGATGAATGAACGAGTGGTATGGATGACAGCAAATCAGTGTGTGACAACAAACATCGGATTCTCAAGAGCAGAAACTTTTAATCTAAAACTTGTGCAATATCTAGATGCATGCGGTATTGAATGTTTAACGTGACCGGGGTGACTCCTGAATGGATCAGGCGTGTCTGGATACAGACGTAGTTGCGCTTTTTGATGGTGTCGTTTAGTCGGCATAGCTTAGGTCTTGATATACAGTCACACTTTCGTTTGATTGTATACGTTATTAATATTACTATGTACTTTGTGTAGAAAAGTGAGTAAATTGTTTCGTTCACTTTAAGAAATGAGTAGAGCGTTCATGCAATCGTTCAAGTTTAATTTTGTAATGTGTATAAAACGAATCACTTCTTCCAAATTCTTAATCAACCAACCACCTAAAGGAGCATCCACGGCATTGCCGTTCATGCTCTTGTTTAGCTGCAGGCTGTCTTTGCAATAGACATTCAATTAACACATTGGTTGATTACTTGTTTTGTAAACTTGTGCAAGGAATTCGTTCCCGTTTCTTTGGTGAGGTTGCAATTATTGCGTCGGGATTAATGGACGAACGAATGAGTGGCGGGAATGACAGCAACTATGTTTTTGATAACAATACCACAACTGGATTTGATAGAATGTGATCCCTATCTTCTAGGTTGAGCATGAAAGGTCCTTTGGTTCGGGTAGGAAATGGTTCTTGGAGGCCAGATCGAAATCTCACTTAGGCTTTCCTTGGTTCAATTTCGTGGCCATTCTTCTTTTGTTTGATTCCCTACTCTTCCTTTCCTCCTATCTTTTATATACCTGCCCCATCCCCCAACCCGCTTTTTTTGTTCCTCTTCAGAAAGAAGCACTCAAGCAATCATTATTCCTCCAGCATCGCCATTCACCAAGATACCATGAAACGGAAGCCACCATAGACTCTCCCGAGAATATCCGCGGCATGGCATAATACTGCAAAGCGAGTCTACCTTTTTATTACATTACACCATAAAAAAAGCATGTCACTAAGGATCCAATGATGCCTTTGACCAATAGATCGTAACGAGACAACATCCTGTTTAACGGCAGATATGGTTGAGGAGGAAGTAGAAGCCATAGTATAAAGAGGAGGTTTACCTTCCGTTCGGAAGGATAGTCTGCATTGGAAGTCGAGGAGTGGCTGACAGCAAGTTTGTCCTTGACAGTATTTCGGCTGTAGATTCTGAGACCTTTAGGAGTTGATAATTATTTTTATAAAAATATGTGTTCAAGCAATCTGTGGATCTGCAGTCTAAGTTCGCTCTCAAGCTGATATTTGCTTTGCGTGCCAAGGATGAGCGATTGCGATTCTTTTTGATATTTACATGATGGTTCAGCTTGTTTTCGCGCATGATAAAATAGCTGGCAGGTCACAGGTGAATGTGAAGTGGATGGGAATAGGGAAAAAAGGCTTCCGACTAGCTTGTTATTAAGGGAAACAACGCTGTGTTAAAAACCCTGAGTGGCAGTGGACAGCAATAACCACCACATGTCACATAGAAAGCATTTGACTTATCATTTATGTTTCAATTCTTCGCCGGCCCTCTTGTTTTATAGTCATATGGCGAGAGCTCTTCGATTGTTGTGAATAGAAGGCGAGATAAGCCTCCGCTGTGTTCAGCCGTCTGTCCGATTTTGAGATTTGAACATTCTTTCTACATAAACAGCTAGGCTAATTGCTCTTTGGGTTAGAATTTAAAAATCTAAAATACAAGATGGAGACACTAGTTGGAGAAACTAGACGTTCGACTTGAGAATGCTCAAGTCTTTTTTTTTATCATTGCGAGAAAAGCATGACTCATTACTATGGCTGTTTAAGAATGAATTGAATAGATTATAGAATGACTGGAAACTTGTTCTTGACAGCAATTCTTTTGCGATAGAAGTGCGCAAAATTCTCCAGGAGTAAGCTTTTCGGGGCAGGGATACTTGGGAAACGGCAGACAAATATTTTATTTCATTTCGTAAACATTTGTCATTTCATGCAAGCTCTTGAATGAGCATCATGATGTCGAATCATCGGTGAGGTGTTTGGGTATCCTATATGCAAAGCGAGGAAAAAGGCTTCCACTTTATTCTACAAGTGAAACAAAAAGTCTATCAAAAAAACGCCCCCGCTCAAAACAAATCCTGTACATCCATCCTTGCTTCTAGAAACTCATCCCACGGCCGCCACTCTTGAGTGTCATAAGTATGCATACACTTCACCTTCTCCGGTGGTTTTGCCTTCCACTCGATTCTATCATTCCCTTCTCCCATAAGTAAAAGCCCCGCCACATCTCCCTTCCCCTTCTTCACTTCCCTCGCCCTGTCGTCCGAGTACGCAAGGTTCACAGAAGGAACCACCGCGATCTTCCCATACCCCAATGCCACATCTCCTTGCTAAAAATCTGCGGCTCGCCCTGAAAACACTCTCCCTCCTTCGAATCCCGAAACTTGATCTTTCCTTCGAGCAAAGGTTGAGCATTGAAAACAGCACCGCCGTTCCAGCACGCAAATACTTGGAATGGCTGGTGGGTATCGAAGCGATCTTGCGTGGCCTGATCGTTCCAGAAAAGGTTCCACGCATCGTCCCAACTTCCATCAGGAGGTATCTCGAAAAAGCTGTCACCGTTCATGCCGCGCGCAACCCAAACATCGTAGAACGTGGGGTCGCGCCACAGATTCACCCAGTCCATCCCACACGTCATATCTGCTTTTTGGTACACGCGCTGGTGTATCAACTCAAGGATATCCTCCATACACAACGATACATCATTGAGAAATACCACGGTGGTGTCGTTCGTGCTGTACTGGTCGGCATGCTTGATCATCGGCTCCAGAGCCTCGTTGCGGAGATCGGCTAGCCTTGCTATTCGGGCTCCGGGGGTGCTTAGTGGATCTTTGTCGTCCGATTTGAGGGTGTAATCTATTCCTGCTTTTTTCAGAACACTGCTCAGCGCTTCCAGAACCTCAAGGGTTCCGTCGTCGGATCGCCCTTCCACGATTGATAAGGCGCACTGTGCTGGTCCGAGGAACCGTATGGCCTCGACGATCGATCCTAGGAGCCGGGGAAGAATGTGAATACTGTCATGCAGATTTACAGCGAAAAAGTACCGTCGTCGCTTTCTCAGGGATGTGGAGTTGGACGGGGTGCGAAGATATTCATATCGACCCTGAGTAGGAACAGGACATTCTAATCTGGGAAAATTCGTGTCGTCCGGTGTCATGATAGCTTTTATATAAGCTGGAGCAGCTTGAATGAGGGTAATGTTGCCATCTTCTTTCACAGGCGGATCGACCTCAATCAGCGTGACATTGGCATCCTTTATCGCCGGAGTTTCTTCACTCAAGCTAGGGACACTTTCTGCTGTAATATTGCGTTAGAGTTTGATACTAGAGTAGGACTAGAATTTATACTTACTTGCAAGACCATTCCAAGTCGTAATGCCATCACTGGGCACCGGTCTGCCAAAACGAGAGGTCGTCAGAAGCCCCAGGTGGAGGGAGATAAGAACAATCGCTAGCACCAAAAAAGCAAGCTGAGCTACTCTATAGAGACTGAAGATGCGAAAACGCCGAAAACTGAACATTTTGTACCAGAAGAATATTAACAATCGAAATCATATCTGTGTAGTATTCGTGAGACGGAAAGCTAGCGTTGGTGAGATAAAAAGAAGAGCGAATTTAATCCGTGTGGAGGCGTAATTTCTGGGCTAATTTCTCTTGTCAGCAGCTAAGCGTGAGATACGTACCACTACCGACAAGGCTGACCAATGAGCAGGGGTTATTTTGGTAGGCGGCAGGATTTCCAAGAGCATGGAAGCGAGTTTTATATTTTACCCCTGATGCAATCCTACGCATGCAGCCACGCAACATCAAACAGCAATTAATAGCGACCAATTCCAATAATAGATGAATAGATGAATAGGGGCTATTAGATCTCTTGAAATGTATATCACGTGCTAAGTATCTCCGATCAGTTTGCGGGGAAAATATCCCTAATAAGGATCTACTCGCTTTTTTTTTAAGTCGGAAACTGGATCCTTCTAGCGTGGAAAGGACAGATCTTACACTTATGACTGGCTCTTTACCCTAGCATAGATCTGCATTACAGCAAGAAATACGAAGGCTAAAGCTCTCAAATTGATGCTCGTGTTCAAAGAGATTGGCTCCATCCAAGCCTCTGAATGGTCACAGCAGTAGGTAATGTGGAGCAAAAAGGGACCCAATTTCAGACTTAAAAAAACGTGAGTAAACTTCTGACAAGGAGGATGACGTAGTGTTCTAAGATGTACGCTAGAGCTAGGTATATCGAGAAGTATATATATTTATATCCTCACTTCCCCTCGACTATTCTTAGGATGGCAGTGAAAGCCAATCGTCAAGGCGAACATTATTCGAAGCTTTTGCAGCTTATACCAATCAAATCTACGAATGTAGAATTCGATATGACAGTGCGACATAAATACACAATAACAATCCAATGGCGACGGCGACAGCCTTGAACCTGCGAGTTTAAAACTTGAGAATAAGAGCTTCCCCAACGGCTCTGCCATGGATGATTGTATCAGCTGGTTGAGAAATTAAGGTTCTTGGTTCGAAAACGGCGAAGACATTAGGTGGTTGGTGTTGGGATTCAGGTTCACAGCCTGCCAACAGACGCAATTCAAACCTTGTCCTCTTTCCCGACTCCGTCAACCCCAGCAAGAGGTTCGCTTTTGTCCTCCGCCCCATTTTCAGCCACCGTTTCACCATCAATGACCCTAGCCAACTTATCATGCTCCAACTGAACATGTACCGGAATCCCCACGCCCTCTTCGCGGAAATAATTGCTATCCAGCGTATGTTTCCAAGCAATATAAAACATGATAGGCCAGCTGATAGTTGCCAGCGCAAAATATGCACCATTCTCCCGTTCATACGGCGTCTTCGTACTATCAATCCCAAACGCACTTGCTGTGCCCGCACTCAGCACGCCCACGAAAAGGCCAGCCATATGTCCTTGCCGAGCAGGTTGGTTGGTCATCGTACCTAGAAGCCAAAGTATGGTATTTTGAAACATGCCGTACTGTGCTCCGTAACAGAGATAGATGATGACGGCGCCAGGGTATGCGGAATGGGTCCAATCTATCGCGGGCCCGGCGATGCTGCGGTCGAACTTCCAGGATGCGAGCCAGATTGTTTGGGCGATGTATGTTCCCGTTACGAATACGGCAACGATTGAGACTACGATCATTCCGCGCTGACGGCGAGTGCCAAGTCTCTCACAGTCTAGAAGGTAGCCGATGAGGAGTGTGAAAGGAATTTGTGTGATGTTGGTCAGAACGTTGTTGAGGGAGCGAGTGCGAAGATCGTAAGCATATGCATTGATGCTGCTTTGCAACACTAGGAAGACTTCACCGGCATAGAAGGTAGGAAGCATCAGGAGGATACGCCAATCTTTGAGGAGTTCTCCCATGCCTGAGAGGGACTGGGTGAAATTTGTGGGCTTGACTTCCGCCAAAGGCGTTCCGTCGGAACGGAGAAGGGATTTAATCGGCAGCATCAGGGCCGCAAACCCTATTGAACAGATTTGTAGAACGATGAAGATGATGTATACAGAGTGTGGAACGCCTTCGCTGGTTGTGTGAAGATTGATACCAAGGGCCACTAATCCCCCGACCGTCGCGCCAAACGCATTGCATGTCCACTGAATGGCACGCCAAGTTCCTTTTTGGGATTCCTCGGCGTATGCATTCCCCATGAATCCTGGACAGGGCGTTTAGTAAGTAGTGTTCATAAATGTAGCAGTTGACAAACCGGCAACACTCCAAAGACATCCAGCTGTTATCCCAAGGTATGCACCCCCAAGGATAGGAAACCAGAGCTTGCCATATACGTCGAAGTACCACAGCCCACCTATATAAATTGGATAGCCGGTGCAGCCAAACATCATAGTTATACGAGGCCCAATTGTGTTGATCAATGTGCCACCAAAGAGGGCAGAGAAAGCAAACATCCCGTAAAGCACACCATTACTGATGTCGGCCATGGCGGTAGATGACACTTTGCCACCTCCAGCTCCTAAGCCTGTAATTGCCAAGTACAGACCTGGATTACAGAAGAGACAGGCTCCGCTGAGCAACACTTGGATAAATGGACTGCATGACTATGAGCAAGCGGCCTTGGGTGTTGAAGAGAAAGCTTACTTATTGCGTCTCAGGAACGGCAGTTTAACGAGCTGAAGCTCGACAGAGCTTTCGGAAGACATATCTACGTTTTTGCGTACAATGACGAGAAGCGAAGGAAACTTGGACAAAGAAGAAAGCTGTGAAGGGAAATACCAGTATTTGTGCTTATCTGCAGGAGATATGGAGATAATATACGGAACTAAAGGTCCATCCCGGATTCTCAAGATTTCGTGCTGAAGATAACGCAAAACCTGACTCTAAGGTACTGACTAGTATCTTTTTGATTCTCAAGCCCCAGTTCCTGCATAATCGTCCTGCGAGGTTGACAAGATGGGATGGAGATCGACCAGCCTCGGCGCCGAAGCGAGGGGATGGAGATCGACAAACCTCGGCGCCGAAGCGAGGGGATGTTTTGATTGGCGTATCCCACTCTTGACTCGGGTCTCACAAACACCTCCTTTCTCGCCGAATACCCTGTACATATATGATAGAGCCAGGAAGCTTATCGTGAGCAGCTTATTGTAACTATTCAGACACGCGCTTGCGGTGTATATTGCTACCTCGCACGAGACTCCTGGTAACCAAATTTTGACCCGACTTCAACACAACCTCCCTTCCAAACGTCATTTTCAAAGTTAGCAAGATCTGGCGCTATCAAATTTGAGGTACTGACCCATATGATCTGAACCTACGGAAGTACATCGAGAGTCCAAGACCGATCCGGGTTCGGAATACCTTAGTAAAGAGAATCCTGCCAGACTCAGCTATCTTTTGGACTACAAAAAAAATCCGAGGTACAGCCAAGATCTCGCTTGATTTGATCTATTCCACCGAAACTTCCAAATCTGAAAATGGCTCCTCACGTCACCACCATCGATTCATCAGCTTTGAAAGATTGTAAGCCGTACTACTCACCTGTTGCAACTGTACAAGGCCCAGTGAAATTTATTTATACTGCTGGCCAAGTTGGGAGAGATAAAAATGGAGTCGTACCAGAAAGTTACGAGCAAGAAGTCGAGCTAGCCTTCCAAAACCTCGGCGACGCTCTCCTCGCAGCAGGTGCGACGGCCGCCGATATTGTGAAAGTCACCTACTACATCGTGAACTACTCTCCCGAGAATCGGTATCACGCGCAAGTTCTTCTTAAATTCATGAACGGACACCGACCTCCGTCAACCCTTGTCCCAGTTCCTGCGTTGGCTGTACCAGAATACCACTTCGAAATTGAAGCAGTCGCAGCAGTCCGAGATCTAACTGCAATCCCACCTATCGTCCGACCAGCCGCTCTGGGTTCCTTGAGTGTAGATGTCGTAGTAGTTGGCGGGGGGTTGAGTGGCTTACAGACAGCGTATGATGTTCAGAAAGCTGGGTACTCTTGCGTTGTGTTAGAAGCTCGTGATCGGGTTGGTGGGAAAACATGGAGTCGGCCGACGGAAGGTGGAAGCACAGTAGACGTGGGAGCAGCTTGGATCAATGATTCCAATCAGTCGAAGATGTTTGCTCTGACAAAGAAGTTCAATCTGGAGCTGATCGAGCAAAATACCAACGGCAACTGCGCAGCACATGTACCAGAAAAAGAATCCATTACTTTCCGATATGGAGAAGTTCCTGCGGTAAGTTAAAGAAAAGCCCCCTGCTTGTTTGCTACTAATGACTTACATTTCACAGTGGGGAGAGAAAGATGTTGCCGACATTGTGAGAATCAGAGACGGCTTTGAAGAGCTTTGTCACACCATTGACATTCAAAATCCATGGGCTGCAGGCAATGATGATGTGACTCTCGAGGAGTTCGTGAAACAGCAAGGGGCTGGCGTGAAGGCCCTGGCAACAGTCGGAATCTGGTCAAGAGCAATGCTTGGGTGCGAACCTTCGGAGCTCAGCGCCTTGTACTTCCTTGATTATTGCAAGAGTGGCGGAGGTTTGCTCCAAATGAGATCTGATCAGAAGAACGGTGGGCAACATCTGAGGTTGCGAACAGGTATGTGCTCTTGAAAGTGTTTCCTCTAGCCCTTGGATTGACTTTATTCAAGGAACACAATCCTTCTCCAAGAAAATTGCAGAAACGATGGTGCCCGGTTCAGTAATTCTCGAGGCACCAGTCAGCCGCATTTTCCAAAGCCGCTCCGGAGTAGCGATAGTTACCACAGAAGATGGTACTCGATATCACGCCAAGAAGGTGGTTGTCTCCATCCCAACACCAACTTATAAACAAATCACGTTTCAACCCCCACTTCCACTAGACAAGTTGAAGTACAGCTCAAACAGCAAATTGGGCTATTATGCAAAGATGATTCTGATCTGGGACAAGCCTTGGTGGAGGAAGGATGGGTATTGCGGAATGACCCAATCCTTCGTCGGGCCTGCATCTGTCACTAGAGATACTAGCGATGACCTCGAAGGCCAATTTTCACTGACATGTTTCCTCGTTGGACAGCCAGGACGAGACTGGTCGAAACTGAGTGCTGCAGGTCGGAAAGAAGCGATCCTGTCGCAACTTGTAGCGCTGTTCGGCTCTGGAAACGAGACAGATATCAGGGCCCCAACAGAGATATTCGAGCAAGAATGGGTCAAAGATCCATGGAGCCAAGGCTGTCCATGTCCTGTAACACCGCCGAACATCATGTCCGACGTTGGGAAGGCTTTGAGGGAACCTTTTGATGCCATTCATTTTGTTGGGACTGAGACATCGTTTGAATGGAAAGGATACATGGAAGGTGCAATTCGTTCAGGCGAAAGAGGGGCTGCAGAAGTAGTCCAGGCTTTTTCAAGCAAGAGTGCCAAGGTGATTGCAAAGCTATGAATGCCTAGATAACATTAAGTTCGCGAACACAAGAGTTATATGATAACTTCTGTTAAATCTTATCGAAAATAATGCTATGAAGCTGTTGTGTGTGAGTCAATCTGTGAAAGCTTAGTGTAGTCCCCTTTTTAATGAAGGATCAATTCAATCTAGAAGGAAGAAAAAGTAGAGGGGAGTAAAGGGAGTTGGCATGGAGAGAGAGAGAGAGAGAACAAGGTAGTGAAGGACTTTGCTGAGTCATGGTCAATGTAACCCTAATCCACTACTATTCCCCACCACCGTCATTACTAAAACAACTAAAATCTACTATGTAGGCCTTAAATAGATTCTGGCGTAAGAGGAGACGGTGTTTAAATAATCCACATTCCTATCCACCTCGCAAAAACATCGAGATTCACAGAATCGACTCGAAGCCACCGGAACTCCAACAATTCGTCGAAGTCGACAGGCTGCTTAGTCACATGCACATGAAAACCGGAATACCTGCAACATAACAATATATTGGGTGCAATTTCGATATTATGGCGAAGTTCTGTTATACTACACAAGATTAACGACATGGATATCGAGGATCTACCCCGTGGCGCGAAGTTCAGCACTCAACGCAGAGAAGTGAGCCTCCGATCTTTACAGACCTTTTTGCAACTTACAGCAAGGAAGGTCCGACTGTCTTTTACGAGCCTCAAACTAGACTCTTTACATTCTACACTCATTAAGCCAGAACACCTCTCACGCATTCCCAAACAAACACTCGCACATCCGCCTGGGTACGCAGATCTTTCCAAGCAGAAAATTTGGCTACGCCATAATTCATTTCAACACAAACTCCTCTTGCCGGACTCCCTCAAAGTTACCAGACTCACCGTACATAATACCATGCACATAAAATTCCCCAACAAGGCTGTAGGTGCAGGACTTTCTTCCAGCTCGTTTGAAGTCCAATTCGGAATCCAAAAGGAGAAGGAGTAGGACTTGGATTTGCCACTTCGGTATAGAAGATCCATCGCGTGACCTCTACTAACGAACTCGGCGGCATAACGACGGGCGATTGTCTTAATCGATGAAGAATAGTCAGGATCAAATGCCATGGTTTCACCGTCGGACGAGATTCCAAGAAGAGCAAAAAGCTTGTCGCACTCTTTCGTTGACTGAGTATAGGCAAACTCATCCAAAATAGTCATCATATTGAAGTGAGGAGACAGCCTCATCTTCTTGAAGGCTCTTCTAGTCTCGGCAAGGGTGTATGATGGCTTCAGACTGGAGAGCATCTCTTGAACTCGATTGTTCGAAGCACCTAGCTTACTGGACCAGTCCAAACAAATTTTGACGGCAGCAAAGATATCGTCCCAGGAGATCTCCCAAGAGCCACAGACAAAATTGACTCCAGGAGCCAGTATGATCTCTTGGATGATCCATGCTCGCCGAAACCACTCGCGTTGAAATAGCACAACAATGTGTCTCCACACCTCGCTCTGCATCGGCGGTAAGCCCGGTCGTCGCGAAAAGCACCTTCTTGTCGTAATCTTCTACTCCAGCGAGAGAGACCTGTTTGTGGCAGCAGTGAGTAGGGATCGACATTCTCAAGCCTGCGTAAGTGAGAGAGTACTGAATCTGTTCTTGCTTTTGACCATGGCCGAGCCTTGGCATCATCCCACCGATTCAATGTGGTAAAGTGATTGATGAATTTCGAAACTGCATCAAAAGTTGTTTCCCGATGTCCCAGTAATCAACGTCTCCATGATATCTGCTTGCCGATTCTGACCAAAAGTTTGGGTTGACCTTTTTTTGAGTCCATTGAAGTGTTGAATTCAGGTGCGTCTTTGTGCAAGCCCCGGCACTGGCACAGCCCACAATCTTGGTGAGGCTCGGCAGATAACTCACGGCGCCTCTGAGTAGGAAAATATCCTCAGACTGCAAAGCAACTCAAGCTTTCAAAACACTCGTACCAAACTTTGCGCAAGGCCTTTTTTATTGTCGTTCTATCGCCGTCACTTGAGGAACTGACTAGACCTATAATCTTAGTGACGAAGGAGGATAAGGAGGCTATGCAATGCAATAGAGCTGTAGAAGGCAGCCTTGTGGTATGGCATCTGCGCACGAACGGCAGTCGTCGGCTTGCTTGAAGAATTCCAGAAACTGGAGTCAGACTATACAACGCAGTATGTGAAGCAACTCATAAGGTATTGTAGAATGCATTCCTGTATTCGGCAGTACTGCAGAAGCTCCCATGCCACCGCTTGACCATTTCAATATGTTGATGCCTACGGCGGTGAGGCTCGAGGCGTCATGCAGGCGGTGAACTGACTGGGGTACGCGGGACCTCTGCTACCACTCTCCCCCATGCTAGGCATTTATCACACATATCGATACCGCAGTCAAGAACGCAAGCCTGTATGATTAAACTTCATGTTCTCGCGGTGCTGTCGGGCGTAGGATGGAGCTCATGCATTTCTATGGCGCCATGTAGCCAAAAGAAGATATCGGTGCAACAGCGAGCCACTTGCCAGACTTAACGGCATACATGTCGAGGCTAACACTGCCGTTGTACGTCCATCCGCAACTCCCGAACAATGGGATAACGGAAGCCTGTGCGTTGTAGGAATTGAGGCTCTGCAAGGAAAACGGCTGATCTCAAGAATGAGTGCACTAGCCCCCCCGCCCCCCCATCCATAGAAATTCAGCGAAACCATGAAGCCTCCCGACCCCTCGTTCCACCAATTTTTCACTTGGCGGTAAAAGGTGTGTGTGAGAGTTGAACTACCGCCACATGCAGCTACCGTAATCAGACAACAGAAATTGTAGTACTGTAGTCGAGTGTTGATATCAAATACCACAGAGTGACAGGAAATTTCCGCCTGACTTCGATAGCTTCCCCAAGTTGATAGGCCAACTGCAGCCCAGCCAATGTAGATAAATATCTGTCAAATAATGAAGGCACATCTAGAAGAAAAACAAACTTCAAAAGCATTCCTTAAATAAATAGACCTACAACGTAGAGAGCCACCGAAGAACACCTAGACGCAAAAACAACTCTGATATCTCCCCAAACTCCAGTCTGACGTGAAGCCTAGCGAAGTTACAATCTACCACAAGTTTGGATTTGTCACCCACTTATCCTAATCATCACGATTTCGACGAGATATTTCACGCGACCGGGATGGAAACTTCCCGCACTCTCAATGGTCCTTGGAGCAGAAGACCTGCCTCAATGTGTTATGTTGTTTCTAGGCTGTGTATGCAATGCTAACTATATATTCAGTGTGTAAATGCTTGAATTGACTGCTGTTCTACAGTGGGAAGTACGCTGTATACATAGGGCTTGAAAAGCCCTATTTCTAAGCATTCGCCATAGTGTATAGAAGCTATTTCTAAGCTTCGCCACTTGCCGCTTACAGGCTACAACACGTCATTTTTTCGATTGGACTCTCGGAAGACAATGGTAGGAAACAGCACGAAACAATTTGCAGCATATTCTCACTGGGCATTGTGGATAGAAGGTCTGCCGTCAATGCTTGTCATTCTCTCCAATTCTATCCAATTATGATCAAGCATTCCCATACAATCAGGAAAAATATATTGAAACTTCAAGTCCACTTAGACATTTGAAGATAAAAACTACATTAAGTATTCACTATGGCGAAGCCTGAATGGAAATCCTTGCGCTTTTTCCAGAGCATTCATGCCTAGCAACTTGCAACAAAAGAATTGTGCAATAACGTCTATGAAAGTGGGTCGAAAGCAATACCATGAAACTGTGGTGTGCAGTGTGAGTTGGGTTTAACCAAAGTTAAGGGGAAGTGGTTGATTAAGCGAGCACCTTTTACCCTGCAAACACCTTCCACAGATCAAAGAGCCACCTGCACAGATAACACATTCTTGCTCATACTCCATTATTGAGCCTAAGACTCCCCCACCTACCTCGCCACCATATACCCCCCTCATTCAAAGCCCGAAGCTGGAAATTGGCCCCACATCCCACTTACGGCCATCCACTTCCCTGGATGGTCGGTCAGCGTCAGCCATCCTCCTAATCGGTCGGCCCCGAAGATTGTGAGAACGGGCTGATAAATAAGGACTTGCATACCTCTATCTATCACCTTCTATAATAGTAATAACTCCACATTTCATTCCATATCTTATCCTTGCCTCACGCGGTGGTGTTTTAGGAAACTGTAAATAGCACCTAGGTTGTCCAAGTGTAGGACAATTCTGCCAACCCCAATCCTGGTATCACACATACACATCTAATAATGTCGTCGTTGGTTCAAGAAATCGCACGCGAAGCTCAACAAGGGGTACTCGACTCTATCCCCGCAAAATGGAAGCTATCCGCACAGTTGAAGACAGAAAGCAACGTGATGGACATCCCAAAGTCCTGTTGCATTTTAACACCAGAACAAATCGCGATCACTGAACAAACAGCCACAGAAATCTTGGGGCAGCTGGCGGCTGGTTCTTTGTCAAGTGTTGAGGTCACGGAGGCTTTCTTGGCACGTGCAGCAATTGCGCATCAGCTTGTATGCATTTTTATTATGCACCCACTCTGGTGAAAAGATGCTTATCAACATATAGACAAATTGCTTGACAGCTTTCTTTCCTGATGAAGCTTTGGATGCGGCGAGAAATTTAGATGCTCATTTGAAGAGCACGGGAAAGGTCGTCGGCCCTCTCCATGGACTACCAGTATCGATCAAGGTAATGGTCCTCAATTACAACCTCTGTGCCCAGCGGCTGACTATATCCCAGGATATGTACAACATGACGGGACACCTCGTGACCCTTGGATATGTATCATGGGCAAAAGTGATCGCTGACAAGGACTCCACTCTGGTGAAAGCTCTCCGAAATGCTGGAGCTGTATTTTACGTCAAGACCACCATGCCCCAGACAGGAATGGCACTTGAAACATGGAGTACCCTATGGGGAAGAACTCTCAACCCACGCAACAACAAGCTAGGATCAGGAGGCTCCTCAGGTGGGGAGGGCGCCTTGATAGCTCTAAAAGGCAGCCCTATCGGGCCAATGTCAGATATCGGGGGCTCTATCAGAGCACCTGCAGCCTTTAACGGTTTATATTCCATCCGTCCGAGCTCGGAAAGAATACCAAAAGGAGGCATGCAATCTACTGCTCCTGGTCAGCTCTCGATTAAAGTATCGTGTGGTCCCGCGTGTCACAGTATGGCCGATCTGAAGATGTTTACGAAGGTCATTAATGGCCACCCGCTTGCTGAATATGATGGAAGTTTTATACCCATTCCATGGCGAGAGGTCCAGAAACCTACAAAGCTCACTATTGGGATTCTCGAGTTTGATGGAGTGTGCATGCCACATCCACCCATTTTGCGGGCGATTAGAGAGACAGCTGCGAAATTGAAAGCCGCAGGCCACGAAGGTATTACTTCCCCTACTACCATAGGGACATAGAGCCTAATTCAGGTGTAGTTATTCCTGTAAGGCTCCCATTTGACTGCTGGGAAGTAGCCCTTACAACGTGGAAATTATACTTCCAGACGGGCGCTGCAGAGCAGAAGGCGACCCTTGCAAAAGGAGGGGAAGAAATGATTCCTTCACTTAAACGTCATTTGGAGATTTTTGATATCAAAGAGCTTTCGGTATCCCAATTGTTTGCCTGCAATACTAAGCAAGCGGCATACAAAGCGCAGATGGCGACGTTTTGGACAAGTGCCGCTGAACCGAAGACAGGAAAATTGCCCCTCAAAATGCCTATAGATGCTATGATCTGCCCGGTACATCCTTCTGCAGGCTATCCGTAAGTCAACTCTTGAAATTGGGGGCAAAGAGAATGGCGATATATAACTTACCCAGGCACGATTTCGCTTGTTGGTGGGGTTACACAAGTCTTTTCAACATCCTCGACTACCCCTCCATCACCCTTCCCATCAAAGACCTCAAAATCTCAGCCGAGAAAGACCCAAAAGATATGGAGTATAAGCCCCTAGACAATCCTTTTGATAAATCGACTTATGATATGTGTAAGTTCTTTTCCCTCATACTCTTGTTCCAGATACTGAGCATTATGATCTAGATGACCCCGAGCTCTTTTCGTCGCAACCTGTTGGCTTGCAAGTGGTTGGATTTCCATACAAAGATGAAGAATTGATTGCTGTAACGGAAATCTTGGACAATGTGGTAAATGCATAGAAGTGCCAAACTTTATGGGTGATCATAACAATCGTACCTTAAAGAGTGTCGAGACTTCTTTCACGGGCCTATCAAGTACACCGCTCAGTGAAAAGTAGACCCTGGCTCTGGCGTATACGTCGTGCAGTTTAGGCCGTGATGAGTGTTACATTTAAATCTTTCCCATGATAGGTTTCTGGAAGTGTAAATGAACTCGTGACGACTGGCAACCATGCCCTCAAAGAACGGGGTCCTACATTGAAGTGGAACAGTATTAATTGAGGCCACGGCAACCCTTCAAACGTCATAGCCTCCCCAAGATCCAGTGATATCAATTTTGCTGAAAGCCTTGAATCGTAAACATTTCAGCCAAAAAATGTGTTGTTCTCAGTAGTAGCAGGAATCGTGAGCCAGCTATCCATAAGCCCCAATGACTCAAAGTTCTCGAATGCATTCAGATCGGGGAGACCAAAAATATTTCTCCATCCAGCAGCAAAAGAACCGTTGAAATTGGTGTCCCAAACCGGCGAATCGGAGATGTTATGATTGCTCGAGGCGATATCTACCCCATTCGTGGCTGCGCTCTCGTCTTCTGGTATCGATTCGAACGCCGTGAAATACGATTTGATTTGTTCCTTGACTTCCCGAGACACTTTCTTGAAGACCCTAACAATTGCTTCAGCACTCGGCAAGTAAGTGGCGATGTCTTTCATAGCAGGAAGTAAGTTCTCTAGTCTGGTCTGTGACTGAAGTGCTAGTACAAATTCTCCTCTTGCAGCTGCCGATCGCGCTTCGAAACTCATCTGCATCGCAGAAGAGAATAGCGCCGTCAAACATGTGAACGAGCATCTATCAACCGCTTTCATTGCGATTATATTGTCAAAAATCTTGGCAATCGACAGGGAAGCGGTATGGCGAATACCTAGAGACTTCTGTTGCTCTTGCTGCAAATTGCTACTTTGGCTTGTGCTGTTTGTTTCTACGGTAAGTCGGTGCAAATGTAGAAGAGCAAGGTTATAGTGCAATTGGATTTGCAATGCCCAGAAGTCCGACGTATTACTATTGGCATCGACCAGAGCTGGTGGCAATCGTAAGTACCAGCCGATCAGTCTGGCATCGAGAGTAGATTTCTGAGTTTCCAGGGATTCTGGATTAAGACGACACCGGCGTAAAGATCCTGGAGAAGACAACTTCAAAATGGAAATAATGATGTTGCATAATGCCGAGTTTTGAATGCAATAATCGATGTTAATATGTTGGTTCTTATGCCCGCAATATTCAATAAAGTCCTCCGGGGCGAGCGGCGTTTGATCCGTATCGTCAGGATCTATCATCGTTGGGCGGCCATGAGTTAAACTTGCGAGGACATCCATTTGAACCAATGTCCACCAAATACGCCGCCAAATACGAGTGTCACCCAATGGCATTCGAGTTGAGGAAGAAGGACCAAGGTCTCTGTGCATTCCAAGACCAAAGGCAATACGAGTAGCAACTCCTACCCAGTAATAAGCATTTGAAGATACATCGTCCGGACCCTGCAGAAATTGTAAGACTTTTGCTTTCAGATCACTCAACATCTACACAAATCAAATTATTACGAACCTCAAAATGCAGTGTGAAAAGAAGAGCGCTCTGGACCAAGTGCATACGATCGTTTTCGAAATGTATATCAAAAAGAGCCTTGGCTCGCCGGAACAGAGCCATTTTGACCAGGGACCGGGACTCTGCGACCTTGGGATGCTGAGACTACATGATTTGAAAGTCAGCACTCATATGCCGGACACATTTCTCGTGGATGGCAGCAAAGGTATTAATATTTGCTGCTTATAGGTACACTATCATATATCAGAGGAGTTATGGAATCATATAATTCTTACAACATGAGCCCCAGCAAGGAGGATGGACTGCAAAAGTAAAAGTGGAGGGGGGTTTTCAGGATCCGCGTAGCGTGTCTTGAACTGGACCTCATCTACGATAGGGAAACCGGGATGAATCTTTTCAAAGAAAGAATAGACTAAATCGTCTCTGACTTCCTTCATCGGTAGGGCCCCAGCATTATCCGCCAATTTCGAATACCATTTGACGATGGGCTGTTCCTTGTCAGGCTTCCATGGGATTGGAAGTCGAATGGACGGGAAAGGATAATGTAGCGAAGAGTCATGGTTATCATGTGCGTCGAGCTCTCCGTGCACTAGGTGGGCAAGGTTTGAGGTAGACGTGCCAATATACGCAATCCGGATATCATGGCCCTCGTTGTAAGGAAACCAGGTGGCAGCTCCAGTAATTCCGCGTTGATAAAACTGCGTAAGAGCCGTCCGAGAAAGTTCTTCTTCCACGATATCATCCATGGACGGGACGAAGGTCTGGGGTGTCCCACTGCCAGATGGGGCTAGCGGTGGTAGGGACGAGGGGCGTGAGCTTGCGCCTCCTGTCTGGTTGACATTGCTGACAGCTAGTACCCTATGAATCGACTGGAGGTTCTCTGAACGACCTGTCACCGGTGTTCTTCTCCTCTGATTTGGAGTCCTATGCGCGTTCGCTAGATCGAATCTTCGTCATATCAGCCACAGAGCTATAGTAACAGTGAACAGGGGTTGCGAACGTGCACCGAAGCTTCCCTTCACGACACCTTGAACACTGTTCTGACCTTTGCGAATCACATTTCACTTTTCTTCGATGGCATATGTCACATGCTGCCATTTCGGGAGGGAATCTTGAGATCGCGATGGCCGAGTGTGGGGAAGAAGAGTGTCAGACAACATGGAGATGAGTTTGGGCAAGAGTGGGTTAGCGTGTTTTCACGAATCGGATCACGTGTTTGGGGGGATTCGTTGTCACAAATACTGGCGCCAAGGAGAAGATCTACAGAAGCTGGAAACATACTGTCTAGGAAGTGGAACAATTTGCAGTTGCCGTTTGTGGTCTTGTTAATACTTCCCCCTATTCAACAAGCGAGAATGCCTAACTAGGTAATCCTGTAAGCAACTTGTCACTCTCGAAATAGATTCACGTAAGTTAAAGCAAACGAATTCAACGCATTAGCGCTTTGAATTTCCAAAAAAAATTAGTAAACAGATTGCATTGCTTTGACTCCTTTCAGACATAGGTTGGACTGGATTTCGCAACGAAGGCGCCTACAATTGGAAATATTTCTGTATACTCATAGTGTACCAGTTTTAACGCACTATCATGAAGGTCAACCGTAGGGATGAGCAGCAATACGCCATTCATAATCCCTATGAACTAATCTATACCTATATCCCGTCTACCTTTCTTCTGTAATTAATCAGCTTGCAGCGTCAAAAACTCTGCCTCCTAGACCCTTTTCGGAGTTGAGACTACGCGTAATCAACGGCAAAATCTACCTAACATATGCCTCCCGCATTATTGACCCTTCTCGCCCTCCTTTGCCACGCTTCCCGCCTCCACTTCCACAAGCATCCCCAACAATTCCTCCCCCACCCTCCTAATCCCCTCCCTCTCCCCATCCCAAACACCCTCCGCAAGCCCAAATTCCTCCCCCCTCGTCGCAGCAAGAATCGCATCATGCCCCGGAAACGTCAACGCCGGCATATTTTCCACAACCCTCATCTTCAGCGCCTGAAGCACCTGCTTCAACTGCTCCGCTGCCTTCCCACCCCCATGCCCACCATAACTAACCACCATCGCTGGCTTGCCGCTCCACTCATGGAACAGATAGTCTAGCGCGTTTTTCAGGACCGCGGGATAGCCCCAGTTGTACTGCGGGAGCACGAAGATGAAAGCTTGGTGTTTGCTTATTTCCGCGGACCAGGCACGGGTGTGTGGTTGGGTGTAGGCGGAGGGGTCTTTGGTTTGCGCGGGGATTGCGGACTCGTTGAACATGGGGAGATTCCAGGTGGAGAGGTCAATGGTTGAGAG
>QGMJ01000638.1:0-19225 GCA_007821545.1 Lachnellula subtilissima
GCTGGTGGCGGTGCAACCCCTCCATTAGGCAACGGGGGCAGTATAGCACAACTAACATAATCCCCAATCACAAACCTCGCATCTTGCAGTGTCTTGTCCGGTTCTCCTCCTAGAGGACCAGCCACTGGCCCACCAGCAACAATACCAGCCTCTTCTTCATCAGGCAGAATCCCTGGTCCACCATCCCCAATCACTATACTGCCCAAATCCTTCGTCATAAACCGTGCTGCTCCTGTCCCCTGTCCTGCATTGCGTGTATCGGGGTATATGAGGCGGAACGCGAGTCGTGTGCCGATTGCTGGGTCGGGGAGTAGAGAGGGCAACGCGGATGTCAGGAGGTGGGAGAGTTCGCGGAGCGTGCACGTTTGCCAGGTGTATATTTGTAAATGTGGTGGAAGTTCAGACAAGGAAGCGAATTCATCGATTCTGTGTGAACATATCAGTATTCGGTGCATTCGGGGACGAGGCTGAAGACTATTTACCTATGAAATCCGCCGCTTCTGTAGAAGAGCTTTAAGTAGAAGGGTGTGGTTTGTTGGCGGTCAACTTTACCCGGAGCTCCAGACATGGTGGGGATTAGTACTAGATGTGTAGATTGTGAGTTTATAAGAGCATTTTTGTGTTGTGGAATGTTTGAGGGGTTCCGGCGCAAGGTGGTCGAGGGTTTGAGGCTGAAGTTTGTGAGTCGCGTCAGGATTTATTTTACTTCGATTGTCAAACCGTTCCGTGCAACTACAAACACAAGATTTTGTTTGCCCAAACCCGAACGATATTTCGTGAGACCGGATTTGAAAGCTCAATCACTTTCAGTTGAACAATACTAGCTCGAGGAGTGAATCTAGCTTCAATCAGCACGGGGCGCGGAAACCCATTTTATAGCACCCAAGGGTACTCCAAATACATCTCACCACATCTCCACGGAATCATCCTCTACATCAACCGCAACCATGGATTTTGCCTCCCTAATGTCAAAGGAGATATCTAAAGCTCGCCCTTCCAAAGGCGACTCCAAACCGTCCGCCGAGCCCCCCAAAAAGTATATGAAGCGGGCCGAGGTCGAAGCAGAACGGGAAGCGCAATACCACGCCGAGCAGCGCAAACTCGAAGAAGAAAAGGCTAGCAAGCTTTCACAGAAGCGGAAACGAGAAGAGGATGAAGCGGACGCGAATAGAAAGCGAGAAGAGAAGCGAAGGAAGCTTGCAGAGGAGAGTAGACGGCGGAGAGAAGAGCAGGAGGCAGAGGAGGAGAGGGCGCGGAGAAAGAGATTGGGCTTACCGGAGTTGGTGAAGGAGACGAGCGAGGAGGTCGAGGTGGACGATATTGCAGACGAAGAGCTTGTGGAGAAATTACGGGTGATGGGACACCCCGCGAAGCTGTTTGGGGAGAGTCATAAGCAGAGGCTGAGGAGGTTTAAGAAGTTGGGCGTGGTCATGACTGTGGGGCCCATTCCGACGAGTTTGGAGTTGGTGGAGGAGAAGGATATGAAGGTTGATACTGTGCCCAAGGACGAAGAGGGCAAGAAGTTCTTGTTTAGACAGCTGGCTTCTTATTTCACCATGGTGATTAAGGAGTGGGAGGAGGCTTTGGACAAAGAGAAGAGGGATACGTTTGCGAGTAAAGCGGCCTATAATGCTATGGTGCAGAGTAAAGAGAATATGACACCTGTAAGTCTATCCCGATGTCATCTACGAAATCCTCCTCTAACATAATTCAGCTCTTCCGCAAATTCGAAAAAGGCGACGTCGATGAAGGCGTTCTCGAGCCCGTAGTTGAAATTGTCAAAGCAGCCCAAGAACGTCGCTACGTTGATGCCAACGATGGCTACCTGAGACTCAGTATCGGCAAAGCAGCTTGGCCTATCGGAGTTACTATGGTCGGTATCCACGAACGTAGTGCTCGAGAGAAGCTGCATGAAAGTGATAAAGGCCACGTTATGGGGGATGAGGTTACTAGGAAGTTCTTGCAGAGTATTAAGAGGTGCTTGAGCTTTGCACAGGTTAGGTGGCCACCTGAGGATATCAGACAGCTGATGGGTTGATCAAGTAGAGCAAGACTTGTCGCACTGCGCGGACCCATTAACGTTCTTTTATTCATCATCATTTCTCTCACTTAGGATCTGCATTTTTATGTGTATAAAAAAGTGCCCGGACGCTCCGTTGCAAACCAGCGATAGATTAAAAGATTCAAACGCCACAGGAACCGAGCGGAACCTGGTCATAAAGACGTGTACTTCTCATTTCTATGCTTTTTCGTTAGATAGTGCTTTGAATGGCGATTCGGCCTACTATTACCTTACACGAGGGGAAACCCCCCGGAGTAAGACGCTGCGCTGCCGTAGGTCCTAATAGCATTACTGATTGCGTTTTGTTAGAAGACTCGAACATTTCCAAACCTCTGCGAGCTTTTGTCTCATGCTAAACCTGTGACTCTCAGAGCAACGAGGAGATTTATATTATTGAGAGGCACCCAAGGCGGGGGCCCTTTGGAGACGGAAGAGTTGAGAAATACCCACTACATAAGTCTCCTATGGATATTTATTCTTCCTGTAGTAGGCCTGCGATTGTTATTCATTGAATACAAACTAGCACTTGACAGCAAAGTCGGCACAGCCACTCTATCCCATCTCCTAGAAAGTTGCCAGTACCATGAAAAAGTAACTCGTGATATCCCCCCCACTCCAAAAGAAAATTGCTATATCCACCTACTTGCTCCTACCTTCAGCTAGATGCATGTGGGTATTGCAAGGCATTTTAAAGTGTTATTATTGTTATCGTTTCCTAGTCTATAGGAGGACAGCCTTTCTATACATCCAGTTTCAGTAAAGAATCAGTTCCCCACACTGTGCCCGCTTGACCCTTCATAGCAATTGCGGTAATAAATACATTCGCATGCCAAGAGAACTTAGTAGTATCTATAAATACTCGAGTATTAGATGTGACCGGGCGCTAGCGCTGTAGCTAGCGCCGTCTAGGTCTATAAGAGGCCCTTCCTATACCTTAGACTTAGCTCCTTAGTCGTCTCAATACACCCATTTGCTATAAGACCTAATTTAAGGATTCAGAGGACTAAGAGAGCAGGACACGAAAGTTTAGATGACCCGGATATTAAACATATTAGGGGAAACTTATGCAGCCTTAGTAGGCAAGGAGACAACTCGCAATTTCACCTGAACGCTTGATATATTTGACGGCGAACTTACGGTTGACAGCAAACATACAGAACTACCAATGATGTTAATAATTTCACTTAAAACTACCTATCTCTCAATTCCTAGACGAGAACTAGAACGCTGGAGAAAACCTTCATTACGTGGCGAGCAACCCGAAAATCACATAGTCTTCTGCTCTGTTTCGATAATTGTTGTGTAATTGCTTCCCTTCATATAGTAAGTGTAAGCAGCAAATACCCTTCGCAAGTGGACATGTGTTTAGAGCAAGTGGTAGCCAACAATATTGCATGAGGGCTAGAAGTAAATTTCCATCAGATTGCAAACGCTTACTTATATCAATCACGTCAAGCCATTCTATCTTGCTACATACTTCATGCAAGCGACCAGAATTAAAGCATTATCAACTATGAGTCCTAGAATGAAGCAATATCATAAGAGAGAGTAAACTTGCAGTATTGTCTTGGAAATGGATTCAGCAAACCGGAGCAAGATCCAGATGGACGTTTACTTGAAGATAGCTTTATCCGAAGTACTTGAAGCTGACAGCAAAAGTGTGCTTGACAGCAATAAAATAACATACGATAATAGGGAAACACCATACAAGATTTTGCAGAATCGGGACCAGTCTACTCGTATTGGAAAAGTTCTCAAAATGCGGCAGCTTTATTTTAAGCAATATTTTCCAACGTACTTCTCCTATACTTCCGTATTGTAATATGTTGACCATTCTTACTTCCTATAAGATCTAACTATTCCGTATTTTATAACCCCAAGTCTCAACAAATCACAAAGTAAATATCCCGATCTCTCCGCATATAATTATTCACTCCCCAAAACTGGAGATATCCTTCCCTAGTACCAGGTATAAAAGAATCAACCACCACCGCAAGTATATGGAGTCCAAACCCTAATAGTACTAGAGAGCGAATTTATGATCTGGCTGGCAGGGGAAACGAAGCTGGTATGACACTTGTATATATACCAGCGTCCCACGAACTGCAGATGCTGAATTTTGCATAGGCCTTCGAGGGAAGTAGAAACCTCGCACCCGATAAAGGATTGTGAATAGATAGACGACACCGATAGTTGACAGCAAACAATCATATGACAGCAACAAACTACGAGCTTTCCAAAACTATCCATCCCTACAGCAGAAACCGAGAATCTGGCGCATTATCCCTAATTTGTTGAAGTTTGGGCAGCCTTACCCTTCCATCTAGTGTTTGTTCTTTCGACTGGTATCCAGAATTGCACCTTCTCCGTATTCCTACGAATTCAAGTTGGTGCAACAACTTGTAATCATATTTATACCAAGAACATGTTGGTCATGATCATCGCGAGAAATCTACCTGTTTTGCAATTCCATATACTACACCGGTATAACACCAGCAATCTTACTAAGAAGCACTATATATGTATTATCCTCGCTGCAAGATGTAGATGTATATGAACCTTAGTGTGCATATATAATACATCGCAAAATGCACCGACAGATAGCAAAGACAAGGGGGTTGAAGCGACGAAGCACGTGATGTAGCTAAACAGGATAACCCTGCGCTTTTCTACAGCTTCAAGGCTTAAAAAGATATTTGTAATTCCTTGTAAGGAGAACAAGCTATTCCGATTTGTCATACAGGTCACTTGAGATAATGGGGCTGTGTTTGTAGCTCTAGAAATCAGTGAAGTAGCTCGCAACGATATAGGTCCTCCTCTCCATATAGAAAAAAAGCAAAGAAATCTGCAACTAGGAGCAGAAGATTAGCGTTTCCAACAACGCGTCACATCTTTATGCATATAGGATGCATAAGCCTTACATTCGTAAACCATAAAAGGCATCTGTCGAATTCAAATCAAGATCCTCTGATCCAGGCTGTGCCCTCGCAATTTCCAAGAAGCACACCAGCCAAGGACTTGGCAACAAGCTTGGGAGGCCGAAAGGGAAGGAGGAAGTTCTTGTCCGGCGGCAAAATGGGGTGGAATTTCTTGGGGCGGAGGGCCAAGAGCCAAGGGCTGGGCATCAACAGGAACGCTCTCCAAAAACCCCTCATCTAAGAAACAGTGCCCCCTTTTCAACCCTCGGTAAACAATCCGAAATCGCAAAGCAAGAGAACGAAACATTGTACGGGATGAGCAAGCATCGTGCTTTTGAGATGTAAGAGTTGACACTTGCAGTGAAGACGCTCATGGGGAAAGGGGAGCGACTAATAATAATTCAGATAATACCTAAGTAACGACAACTAACCTGCAAAGCTCTCAGAACGAACTGGTGGAACATTGTGCAACTTATCTTTTGGCCATCTTTAAACAGCTCAATCTACTCCGTACCATTCGTCATCACCTCATACGCAGTACGGTCGATACTTTCACACACGTGGACTGAAACGATATTTCTCTGGCTGAGGCGTCGAGGGAGTTGAGCCAAGGACCTCCGTGAATCTTGGCCCTCCCTCGGGCTCGGGGCGCAAGAGTTTCCGCATAAAATAAGCTCAAACAGGTGGGCCCTAATAGTATGTCCAGGTACGGGGACGCACGGGCTGTGTTATTTGCCAAGAGCTGCTAAATGCTTTGCCAAGACTCAAGTCCGCACATGACGCTAAATCCACAGCTTGGTGTGGGTGAATGCATAGAAAGCAAGCTGGATTGGCGCAATGAATGGCGAGATGGTGGCTAAAAGATGCACCTGGCTTGCTCGAGTCACGCCTTCCCTAACCCTAAAGAGAATTGCCAAGACCTGCCAAGCCGCTAAAGATCAGAACGAGTGGAAACCAAAGATCGTTCCGCCCAGCGGCAAGTATAAACCCCAAGACTTTCCCCCAAATCCACTTGCACCCTTCTGGTCTTGTGTAAAGATTGATCTCACCTCGGCTTGCCTCTCTTTTTTCTATTCACTATTAAGTCTCCTTCATCGTTCAGCTGTGCTTCATAGAAAGGAAGCACCTACACTGCAGATCGTATCCACCGCGACTCGAGCTTTTGCATCGAGCTACGTAACCGACTCTTGTTGATTGGCCGCCTCAGCCAGTCCCCCAGTCTATCATCAACTCACCCCCCACCATGTCGGCGCAAGAGCAGGAAACGCCGGCAACTACTCAAGCAGAGGCTCCTCGACAAGTTGTCACGGCGGATGACAATCTGTCGTGTCAATGGGACAAATGCAGTGAGAGATGTATCTCTCCGGAAGCTCTATTTGTAGGTTATCAAAGTCCAGAATTTCGCCGTTTTCTTCTAACATGCATTAGGACCACATCTGCGAGAAGCATGTTGGCCGAAAGAGCACGAATAACTTGAACCTCACATGCGGCTGGAATTCATGCCGTACCACTACTGTCAAGCGCGATCATATTACCTCCCACATCCGAGTCCATGTCCCTTTGAAACCTCACAAATGTGATTTCTGTGGAAAGGCCTTTAAGCGTCCTCAGGACCTGAAGAAGCACGTAAAGGTACATGATCCCCCAAGTAATTACCTAGAAGTCCGTATACTGATTCTAATAGACTCATGCCGATGACTCGGTCCTCCTTCGATCTCCCGACCAGGGCGGTCAACGATCCGGCTATGGTCAGGGTCAAGGTGGAAAAGGTATGTAGAACAACTACTGGTTGTACCCCATTCATACGTCTGACAATGGAACAGTGGTCGCTAACCTGCAAAATCTTGCAGCTACTGCAACAGGCTACTACGATCATGGTGCCCAGATGCACCCCGGCCCGCCACATTACGGCCATCCTCAACAGGGCGGCCACAATGGATACTATGCTCCTCCACAACAATCTTCCTACGGTCCCGTCTACTATCCAGTGAACCATGGTGGCGATCTCGGCCAACATGCAGCCTTCGACAGCAGGAAACGTGGCTACGAAGCTCTAAATGACTTCTTCGGTGATGCCAAACGCCGACAAATTGACCCGAATTCCTATCAGCAAGTGGGCCAAAGATTGATGGCTTTGCAAGGGAACATGATGCACGGTGGAGCCCTTGGAGAATATATGCCAGCTGGACCTCAACTAGTTTCAGTGGACGGTCATGGGGGACACGGAGGCCCGATGCCCCAACACCAATACGCTCTCCCACCAATGCCGAATCTGAGAACCAAGAATGATCTGATGAACATCGATCAGTTCCTCGAGCAAATGCAATCGACTGTCTATGAGAGCTCCAACGCTGCAGCTGCAGCAGGCGTTCAACAGCCAGGTACTCACTACACGCACCAGGCTGTCAATTTTAGACAAAGCCACTCGCCTCCCCAGACTGCTCTCCAAGGTCTTGGTCACCAAATGAGCTCCCACCTCCCTTCGTCACATGTAACAGCACCAATGATAGCGACCCACTCCTCGCAGTCAAACTCCTCAGGAACACCAGCTCTAACCCCATCAAGCTCACACTCATACACCTCAGGACAATCACCAACCTCCTCCCACGGAATGTCTCCATCCTCAAGACACAGCTCAGCCACCTCAGCCGCCTACCCAAGTCTCCCTGCAGTAACCGGAGGCTACTCTCCTCACTCAACTACAGCACCGGCCTCTACCCTCGGCACAAATTTCGACAGTGACCAACGCCGCCGCTACTCCGGCGGCATGCTCCAGCGAAGCGCCCACCCCCGCGATCTATCAATGATGGACACATCTTCAGATGACTCCCGCACGCCCTCACCAAAAGAAACCACACCGCGGCCTGAGCACAAGTCAACTCTCTCCTCCAACATTGATCCCGCTCTCTCCGGCATTAGCTCTCCCAGCGCCCAATCCGAGAGCGGTGACAGCGCTAAGGATCGTGCTGAAGAAGCGTGGATTGAGAATATCCGTGTGATTGAGGCGCTACGTGAGCTTATCAAGGACCGACTGAGACGGAAACAGTATTATGAAGAAGAGAGTGAGGATATGGATATGAGTGGAACGAATGATAAGGTGTCGCCGGAGAGGAGTTCGGAGAGCTTGTACCCTGTTCTGAGGTCTGATGACGAGTAGTTTTGATGTTTGTTGATGAGCTATGATCTGGCGTTTATGCTTATACAGTGGTTTCGGTGGATGGATGATTGATGCAAACTGGGATACCAATGCTATACTTGTAGTTTATGGACAGCAAAATTTGTACATGTTTGATCTTCACTGCCCCTTTACTATTATGTGCTTTTGATTTCGATCGACCCTTTTTCATTAACCCAGCTCACTTGACTTCCACAACTTCCACGACCACTAGGTATCTATAAACTGCAAAACAAATATCAATCAGAGACAACGATGCCTAGTGCGCAGCTCATACTACGCCCGATCCTATCCTGAGCACATTACCCGTGATCATATTGCTCCTCTACACCTATACCTTATTCATCAAGTCAAGCGAGGCAGCTTCTCACAGACATCCCCCAGAAGACCCTAGTGTTTACTCCGACAAGTAACTTGGAAATCCAGCGAAGAAACTTCATGACAGCGGTATAGATATTGACAGTAAATTGTTATACATGCGATGATGGTTAACATTCACCATCATCCGCTGTTTGTCTTGGGGTACAGAAATTACGGACTCGGAAATAAAGCACTGTGTATATCTAGTATGTAGAGAGTTTCTGATTTATAAATGCACGCAGCTACGGCACCTTGGACACTGTGTATCTACGCTGGTTGCGATTTGCGAGAGATGATTAGCAGTGAGTTCCTGGGGGTCTTTATAGGCGAGTGTTGGAATGGAAAATTGGTTGTTTGATTTCCATGTTCTTTTTGCGTTAGAGATGTAGTTGGTGGTGGTTGGTATGAAACTGAGGAAATGCCGAGTGATCCTTGTAAGAAGGAGCGGGAAGGAGAGGAAAGCACTGACCATCAAGAATAATGTAATCCCTTCTTCGTTGTTAGTATTGCTTATGGTTTCATTTAGCTTCAGTTGTCACACCACTACTCTAAAGGTGAAGCCACGCTGGCTGAAACGTAATTCTTTCACCGGCTTGATAAGCTTGTTGCATGAAGAGGTTCCATTTTCCTGAGCAAATCCACACCGTGCAAGGTGGAAATAGGGAATGGATGCATCTAGTTGAAGGCGACTTGGTGTTCTTAAAGCGAATGGAGAGGGAAAAGAACGGTCGAGTATTCGACAGCAAAACTTTAGCAGTTAGAATTATTTGTAATTTTACCTCCCTTGTATACGTAGTTTCCAGGGTCAATGTGGGAAAATGAGACGATCTTCATGGTTTGCAGAAAGGTTGGGTTTAAGCCCTAGTAAAATGGATGTTTTTGACTTGATAGTATATGGCGTCTTCTTTATTTTTACTTGATATCCAAATACCATTTTAAAGGGACATTAAAGCTGAGAAGTTCAAAAGGGGTGAGAAGTAACAACGCCAGCTTTTTCAAGTGAATCTAGGCAAAGTCGTCTTCTATCAGTGGTAGCGAATTTTATATACATACCCACTCCACAAGCCATTGGATTCATAATTCCTAGATGGAGTAGTAAGTTGGCAGGACTCGCACGTTTATATATAGCTAAGAAAAGAGGATATAATAAACTACCCTGTCTGAGATCTAGTAACGGGAATTTAATATAAATCTGAAAAGTATCACTTATATAGAATCGTATCGGTCTTGACTGTTGATGTACTTGACAGTGAAAGCAAAATTGACAGCAAGTAAATAAATGTAATGTTATACGTTTAGGTACTTATAGTGGTTTTTCAATCTAGGGCAAATGGCACGCCGAAAACATATGTAGCTTCTAGGCAGCCGTCCTCTCCCTGGATCCTGAATCGATCCATCTTTCTTATTCGACTTGCCTAGATGTTTCATCTATATACAAGTGAGCTTTAGATGATTTGTAGTCCTTAAAATGGATATTGGTATTTAGAATTAAGGTTTAGCAGGGAAATGCGTCACTAAGTGTATAAAGAGAGTAGTGCTTTGATTGATAGGTAGGGGGATGCATAGCAACTAAATTGTTTAACTTGATGTATTAGCCTTGAAGAGCCAATTGGGGTTAGAGATAGATCAAAATAAAATTCACCTGAAATTCAAAAGCTTATAAAAGCCCTTTATAGATGATTTAAAGAGAGCTGTTAGTTATCCGAAGAATAACCATAGTGGAGTAGACCATGCTAATTAGATTTCTACGGATTTGTGCAGGACGAAATCTTATTATACATGCGGTTGAACAGTATTTGAAACAGGGGCTTAGTTCTGTCTAAGGGAATTGGACTTGACTGAATGGCTTGAGTAAAATACTAGCAGTAAATTGGTACTTGACAGCAATACTCTGATTTTTGAAGGCTTTACTTTTTGGTGTGAGGATGTGAGGATATGTTGAAGGGATGATTGATGATTGATGAGTTAATGTTTGACTACCAGAGATGAACTCCTTGAAGATCTGAAGATTTGTGTGATGTGTGATGATAGAATTCCAGTCTTATTTGCAGCGTTTCTGTACTGTAAATGTTATAATACGTCCTTGTGCTGAATTTGGCGATCATTATTAAGAGTAATTATCTAAATATCAGGAATACCATCCTCTATCCGAGATAAAATATCGTTTCTGCTTAGAAAGGACAGGTTAGAAAAATATAGTAGAAAATTGGAGGAACTACGGGAAAGCACTGGCTCTGTGGGCTTGAAATTGGGCTAATGCAGGGGGCAGGGGTTATTCGCTTCCATAAACTTGGCGGGACGATATTTGATATTCGGAACTTCAAGACTTACCACAATCTCTATCCCAGCGCTATAATCTTCACAATCTTCACATCCCACCCATCCAGCAAAATGTCCCGATCCCAAGCAATCCCACCAGTCACCCACGACGAAATAATCTCCACCATCACAAACTTCCACACCTTCCTTACCACCCATCCTTTCCTCCCAGCATCTTCAATCAAAACCCCACCACTAGAAGGCTGGCCCGCCGAACACCGCGAGACGTTCCGTAGAATGGGAAAATCACCCCAAGTCATAGACATCCTCAGTCATCTCCCTTACATCGACTCTCCGACCTGGGTATGGTTCCATGACACCAAGCCCATAAACTACATCTCGCCCCTAAATCAGAGACGTATCAGTGAGAACTGGGACGCGAGACGGTATTTGTTTGAGCCGAGGGGGCAGAGGTTGGGTGAGAATGTGTTTAGTCTGACGGATGGGAAATTGTATGGGGTTTGGGTTCTGTTGGATGTTGAGGCTGGTATGTTTTTTGTTGGATTTCTTTTGGGGACGGGATTTGTTAATTGTATGGGTTGGTTGATTGATGTTGAGACAGGCACAATCTCTGAATACTCGGTTTATGGTAGTCCTGCATCGAATGTGACGGAGGAAGAGTTGGAAAGTGATGAGGTTTGGCGGTCTTTTCGTACTACGCCTATTGGGGAATTCTTTGCTAGGTGGATAGAGAAGATGCAAGGGGAGGGTCACCTGAGTAGTGATGGTTGTAAGTGTAGCCGGGGAACGCTGTATCATGGTTATCTCGATGCCTAGTGCCAGTTTCTCAGTAGTGAAAGTTTCGGCTTACAACTTACAGGCAAGGAGATGCATCTCTAACAGATGAAAACAGAAAGCTTCATTCGCATCTAAAACATCGAATGAACCACGATTTCAAGGACAGAATATGACTCCACTTGGCTTGAGCTGGTGGCGAGAATATCCGAGAGAAGCTTTTCCGGAGGATGGCAGCTCACCAGGTCCGGTGAATTCTGACATTTGAGAGGGCTCAAAGAGCATCGCTACGAACGAAACGTCGTCTAATCGAACGACTATGGGTCTTGACGGCAACTCATATATTGACAGCAAATAAACCTAGTTCTTATTCACGTCTTCCCTTTTCGACATGCGCACCGAAACACAGCTGTATCAAGAGAATTAATATGATCACCTCAACGCGCATCACAGACAATTCCAAGTTACTCTAACCCATGTCGTTCATCTTGCACTTCAGTAGAACTACTCTCTGGATCTCTGCAGACATATTCTATTATACAATACAATCTGGAGACTAGTATTTCTCCTTAAGTATCAATTATTCACCCCTACACCTACCAAGGCAGAAGCTTATAAAAAAAGCCTAACACAAAATTTACGTTCACTTTCGGATAGAAAGAAGCGCCGCAGAGCGACACGGAGAGAATGGGTCTGTTTCCACGGGGAATGAAAAGTGAACTTCGCCTTTCCTTCTCACAACCAACATAAAATGAATTCAAAGCAAGCAAGCAATTCATCTACTCTTTTCAACTTGACGATTAACCGGTTGTATAAAGTATGTGACAGTAACATAATTCATAACAATAAACAAAAATCAAGACAAATGACGATTGCGTGCGAAACAAGCCTCCGGTCAGGTTCAGACTCGACCTCGGAGGTCAGGTCCAAAACCGTCGATTGCTTTGCTTGGGAAATAGCCCGATGACCTAGTACACCCAGCGATCAGCCAATCGTGTCGTGTGGTTCACTTCATAGATCGAATTGAGGAAACAAATCAATGATTTTTCTTAGTTCATCCTTGACCATAGAAGCTGTTAATCGTCCCCATCATACTTTTCCCTCATCTTTTCCGTATGACTGATCTTTTTCTCTTGACAGTAGAGTATATATGCCGCTAAGGGCCCTTCCATATTGTTTTGAAATGTTCATTTGAAGACGTCCGCAGCATTAGCCGAAGCTAATTAGGGGGCGTGGGAAGTAAGGCTCAAGTGCGTAAGAAGAGATGATGTCCCATTTTTGATTCCAATTGTTGATTGCAATCGATACCAGCGCTGGCAATAAGTTCAAGATTCATTAGAGACCGTTTAAAAGTCCCATAAAATGCAAAAATACTTCCCTTTTCAGAATGCAAAATGGACATGTCACGTGCACCGCGGCGGTGTCACTCCGCGAAACTTTTTGCAGGAAAAGTTAGCCGTAACTGCAACTCCAACACGCCCACGATTTTTCCTGCTCCTCGGAATTGCGGCCAATCACTCTTGAACTGTACGCAGATGGTTGAGGGGTTTAATAGAGCTCGGCCATAATGTCTTTATATCACGAAACGGCGGAGTTCCTGACAGCGCCTACCAACGTTGGGGGAAGTTTGAAGTCACGAATTTTCAGCAAAAAGGACCTAAAATCACAACCGGCCCAGATTTACGCATTGGCCATCGAGTCGTGTAAGTGGAGCTCGGTTTTGAAAGAGGTCATCGAAAAGGCCGATATTTTACGTGTGGAGCGGAAGGTAGGCTAATTAATCTTTCCATCTCGTGCAGTAATGAATGTCTACTAAACTGGCCTGCCTAGCTTACACCTGTACTTTCTGTACTTCTTGTTCACGATTTCCTCTTGGCAAAAAGAGGCATTGCACTTCCGGCAATTCATGGCCTCAGAAGCTCAGTGGAACGTCATAAGGGAAGGCTACAATCCGAATTCACGAAAGCTAGACTTAAGCGAAAATTGAGCTCGGTTGAGGCGCTGAAAGCTCATATCGAAGCTGGTCTTGAGAATAGCGCTGATACTTCCGAGGCTCCTTATCCACGATGGGTGCGTATCAACACTCTCAAAACCGAGCTCGAGGATCAGCTTAAGACGACCTTTGCGGGATATGAGCGTGCTACCACTGTTGATGCTGTACGGCAACGTGGGTCAAAGCGGGTATTTATTGACTGCAACATTCCGAATTTAGTCGCCATTTCGCCGAGTATCGACCTCTCCAAAAGCGACGCATACAAATCTGGAGCTATCATCTTCCAGGACAAAGCATCATGCTTTCCGGCATATCTTCTCGATCCACTGCCGGAGGATGGCGACGTTATTGATACTTGTTCGGCACCTGGTAATAAGACTACTCACATTGCTGCCATTCTGCTTTCTCATAATCCGGAGCCGGAGAAGTGTAAGCAGAGGATTCATGCTTTCGAGAAGAATAAGGGGAGAGCAGAGACTCTTGAGAAAATGGTCCACCAAGCGGGGTCAGATGGTTTGACGAAACTTTACCCTGGACAAGACTTCCTCAAGACAGATCCCGAGGCACCGACTTTTAAGAGAGTTGGAGCCCTACTGCTAGATCCCAGTTGTTCTGGAAGTGGCATTATTGGAAGGGACGACATGCCTGAATTGCACTTGCCGGTTCTCAAACAAAAGGCAAATGCGGATTCGTCAAAGAATTTCAAGAAAGGCAAGGTCACGAAAGCTTCTGAGCCGACTGAACAGACCCGGAAGCGCAAGCGTGAGGAACCCGAAGAGCCGCTGGATGTCTTGGTTGACGATGATGGCATGGTCACCGCTGTCGATACAGAGGATGAGTTGAAAGCTCGACTAACAGCTCTATCCAAATTCCAGCTCGAACTACTGCTTCATTCATTCAAATTCCCATCCGCACGGAAGATCACGTACTCTACGTGCTCTCTTTACGCCGAAGAGAATGAAATTGTGGTCAAGCAGGCGCTTGATTCAGCGATTGCCAAGGAGAGAAGATGGCGGATTTTGAAGCGTGATGATCAGATCAGGGGATTGAGAGAATGGTCAAACCGGGGATCGCAGGACGCTTGCGATGGCGATAACGTGCTTGCGGAATCTTGCATAAGGGCCAACAAAGGCGATGAGCATGGCACTATGGGGTTTTTCCTCGCTGGATTTGTGCGCGATCTAAAGGTCTCCGAGAACATCGAGGCACAGTTTCTTCGAGATGAGCAAGGTCATCTCGTGAGAGATCTAATGGGCTTCCCCGTCAAACCCGGATCAGAGGACGAAGAGCCAGCCACGGACCATGTCACCGAGACCAAAATCGCTGAAGATGAGATGGTGGAAGACCAGGACGAATGGGGTGGCTTTGATGATACTGAACAGTCAACTCCTAAGCACGAGGTCAAAGCCAACAAGAAGCTTCCCGAGAAATCCAAGAAGCAAGTAGTAGATCGAGCCAGTAAACACTCACACAGCGCTATCAGGAACCGCCAGGATTTGGTCCCCAAGAAGAAGAAACGGAAAATTTGAGGACGGAGTGGGATTGAAAGGGCGGATTTGTAAGTATGTTAGTCCTGGGCCTCGACGTTCTTCATGGTAGGTTCCCGACTACGGAGTAAATAGCACCTGCCTCAAAATCGCAATAGGTCTCTGTTGCCAGATCATCTTCTAATACTTCAAATAATCAGTTCAGTTCTTCTGATATGCAAGATGGTGGTTTTCCACTTCGAGCACGTAGAATAAGGTTATATGGAAGCTAGGATAGACCCGCAGGTTTGGTTCCTCATGTAGCCTACTGCCATATTGTAGTTCGTTCTATAGTATACTGCATACCGCGTGCAGATTGCCATGGATGTAATTAATGCCGTGTTTAAGTAGCCTTTGTTCGTCACTTTCTTGTCTCGTTCTCTACTCATATGAAGTACTCTGAAGAAAGGCCGTATGTTTGTGGCTAGAGGGGTAATGATGCAATACGATTGAGTGTTCGGACAGATCCCCCGACTCGTCTTGCTTTTATACTCCGTACGAAGGAAGTAAATTATTAAGTCCTTGTCCTTTCACCGCCACGCTAGCGGAGGGCGAAGACTCGATACCTGTACGCGGTGCCTTCTACGAACCTGTGGGTTAGCTGTGCTTTTCCTGAGAATTGAGTGGCGTGGTAAGAGTGATTTCGGTCGCTTTTGCCACGTTGCAACACGATTCCAGAGCCAAATTTGAGTCACAACGGCGACCCTACAACTACCTTAACGACATCTGCGGCGCGCCAATTAGAGACAGATCTCTAGAAGAACGCAGTCCTGATAGCGACTGACTATGGTGCGTATGCTATAAGCTGCTCGCAGTACCGTATCTCCCGGCGGTTCAGTTGTGATGTGGAATAGCTACTGCAACGTACAGCCTTTCACATACTACTTCGGCCTTGCATGCGAAACGACTAGTCTACGACTAATAACCTCCTCTTATTCTCTCTAAAGAGCAATACTCCTATTAATAATGCATAAATGGCAGAAGGAATAAGGCGGATATAGCAGCTACTTCTCTAGCTCTTCACCTTCTTAGAGAGGTAGGCAGTAGAGGAACCCTTTTGCAGACGCATGCCTAAGGACACTCTCTATATGCATAGATTTACGGGTAGAAGAGGAAGAGGGAGTAGGGAAGGGGTTATTACTTGGTATATCACTTGGTTAAGCAGCAGGGTGCTAAGCGTAGGAGACCTTTAAATTGGCGGAGAGGATTCCACTGAAAACTTATCCTTATAGCTAGATTTTGCTATTCGGGTTATATATTAATTAGCATTGCGACACCGCGGGATCAGGGACTTGGGACTTCTTGGGAGACAGGCTCTTTTTCCCCTTATGGTTTTGGGCTTCTTAGATAAGGAGGACGGACTCCGTATTTAACAATCCTAGCTTAGCACGCCCCAACAACCGCCTAGGAGGTTTGGGACCCCTATATGGGCAATCCCCTCGGCCACGCTAGCCATGTGAAAGCCACAGGGCGCCACGATCCATTGTGCTCGGGTAAACTTCGTCAAGTAGCCCCATTGGGTTAGTGCCTTACTGGACGCGGTATTCTATTCTCAAACAGCCCAAAGCCCCGACAGCCTCGGTCTCGGTCTTACAGCTTAGGTGCGAAGGTAGGTACGATTACGGAGTAGAAACATGGAAACGAAACGAAACTAAACAAACCAAAAATCCGCTACGGAAGAGCGGCACGGCGCGGCTCTGAGGGTCTGGATTTCACATCGCATCATTCTTTCGACATTCCCCTACAAGGCCAAGCTTCTCTCCTCTCCAGCCAATCATGGCCAATGCACGACTGCCATGCATTTGCGATTGTGAAAATTATGCACGCCCGTGCTTTTTTAAGCAGTGCATAAAATACCCAAGTTCCGAGGCTGTGGATAAGGTCATGTTAAAATGGAATGATAAAAAGTCATGGCTCCTGCTTGCTTGCCACGCCAATCTTTTCCTCATTTCTTCTCTTCAAACAGAGGCTTGACTATGTTTTGACTTCTCTTTCCACCTTCATATTGCTTTGCCCCTATACTTTCCATATATACTTTCTATATATCCTTCCTATAGACTGGACTGGAACCTTACTTTTTTTATTTTTATAAAAAGCTGTTCTCAGCCTTGACAAGGCTTTTCTTAAGCCATGGCGCAACCAAGTTCCTCATCTTCGTCAATAACGGCGGGGGAAAATCATCCCAACCGAGATGTGGATGAGGATGTGGAGGCTCAAGGTGTACAGGAGAAGGCTTCGCATTGGGAGCTCGTCTTTGACCAGACCCATATCACCAAACATATTCTAGAGTGGGACTACAAAGGATCAGGCACCGAGGCGGAACCCTACATTGTGGAATATATACCCAACGATCGCAGAAATCCCATGAACTGGACGGATCTAAAAAAATGGACTATCACTATGCTAGTAGCAGTCGTAAGTCTCAAATCTCACACAGAAATTCTTCTATCATTCTAAATGCATCGACAGTCAACCCTCGCCGTCGCCTTTGTCTCCTCTGCATACTCTGGTGGCATTGAGGAGATCATGTTCGAATTCCACATCGGCTCAGAAGTCGCCACTCTCGGCCTCTCCCTCTTCGTCCTAGGCTTTGCAATCGGACCCTTGATCTGGGCGCCCATGTCTGAGCTCTGGGGCCGCCAATATCTGTTCTCCGGCACGTACATGATGCTCACGGTCTTTAACGCAGGGGCCGCGGGTTCGAAAAACATCCAAACCCTCATCATCCTACGCTTCTTAGCTGGAGCATTCGGATCATCGCCATTAACGAATGCTGGAGGTGTGATTGCGGATATGTTCCCTGCGAAACAGCGGGGATTGGCAGCGGGTGTCTTCGCCTCTGCACCGTTCCTAGGCCCGACGCTGGGACCGATCATTGGGGGGTTCTTGGGCGAGACGAAAGGTTGGAGATGGGTCGAGGGGCTGATGGCTATCTTCACTGGCGCTTTGTGGATCATTGGCACTTTGACGATCCCCGAGACGTATTCTCCTCTTATCCTTCGCAGGCGCGCCAAGCAGCTGAGCAAGCAGACGGGTAAGGTCTATAAAAGTAAGATGGAGCTTGAGGGTGGGACGAAGACTGCTGGTCAGGAATTCAAGACGGCGCTTTCGAGGCCGTGGGTCTTGCTCTTCACAGAGCCGATTGTTTTTTTGTTGAGTGTTTATATGGCCATTATATACGGGACTCTGTATATGCTCTTTGGGGCTTTCCCGATTGTTTATCAAGAGGCACGTGGATGGAGTCCGGGTATTGGGGGTTTGAGTTTCCTAGGTGTAAGTCACTTGTTCCGGTTTCTTTGGGATGCGAGAAGTGTTTCTCTCGATGCTACCAGTCACTTGATCTCAGATTCAGATAACTAACATTTTCATCTCTACAGGTAATGGTAGGCATGCTCCTAGCCGTCGCCTACTCCATCTGGGACAATGGTCGCTACACCCGGCACGCGGAACAACACGGAGGCCACGCGCCTCCAGAAGCCCGACTCCCTCCCTCTATGATCGGCAGTGTCTTGCTCCCCGTCGGCCTCTTCTGGTTCGCATGGACTAACGGACCCTCGATCCACTGGGCCGTCTCCATTGTCGGTGCCGCGCCCTTTGGTTTCGGCATGGTGCTGGTGTTCTTGAGCATCATGAACTACCTCATCGATGCGTATGTGATTTATGCGGCCAGCGTGTTGGCTGCTAACAGTGTGCTGCGGAGTATTTTCGGTGCCGTGTTTCCGCTTTTCACTACTTGTAAGCTTATCCTTTCCTTTATTTACCCTTTTCTTCTTCTTTTCTATGGATGATGGGAGAGGAAGAAATGAATACCTTGCTAACGGAACGGGATCAGATATGTACAAAAACCTAGGAATCCACTGGGCGTCCTCCATCCCTGCCTTCCTAGCACTCGCATGCGTGCCCTTCCCCTTCCTGTTCTACAAGTACGGAAAGGCCATCCGGTTGAAGTGCAAGTACGCTGCTGAGGCAGCGGCAGTTTTGGACCGCATAAGAGGGGCTCAGGATGGTGGAGATACGACGGATAATGAGGGGAAGACAGATGATGAGAAGGAGAAGACGGATCGTGAGGATGAAGTGGATAGCGTGGTCCAGGGGGGTCGCGAGGAGGGTGTGATTACGAATAAACCGACTCAATAA
>QGMJ01000639.1:0-19201 GCA_007821545.1 Lachnellula subtilissima
TCCCCCACCTCCACAACCCCCCGCACCACCGCATCCCCCCGCAGCAACACCACCACCACAAGTACCCGCCGCGCACGCCCCCACCATCCCAGCACCAACCGGCATAACGCATGGATCTCCCGCATAGTACATACCGCCGCCCATCATACCCATGCTCATATACGGCCCATACATCATATACGGATACCCCCACGCGCCGTAATAATACTGGTCTCTCGGCGGGATATCGCGGCCCTTGGCCCTAGCGCGCTTGCGTGCTTTCTCGTACGCGCCATCGAGGGTAGCTTGGCGTCTGCGACGCAAGCCCTCGGTGACAGCTGCTTTAATGCGATCGGTCTCCTCGACTCGGACGGCAGAGTGCGCGGAGATATGCGCAGAGTTTGACGGGGGGCAGAGCTTCGCGGCGCCCGAGTTGTAGAAATTGTCGAGGGCGCGCTCGTGCTTGGAGGTTCCGAAGAGCTTGGTGGAGTCGGAAATGTGTTTTGAGTGCAGGGCTTCGCAGTACCAGCATGTGCATTCTGAGTAGACTTGTTGGAAGAGCTTTTCGTAGGTTCGGGACGTCCATTCGAAGGCTGTCTCGAGTGCGTCTTCGGCGATTTTGTCGTCGTGGTCGATGAACTTCTTGCAGCGCGCCATCGTGTACTCGTAGTAAGCGGAAGGTGAGAGTTGGTGCGTGTGCCAACCTAGGTCGACGTCTAGTGTTGGGACACAGGTATGCTTAGGCTCCACTGACATGATTTGGATAAATCGACCGTATTTCGTAAGGAGGCGTGTCATCGTGGTTCGGGCAGCCGGGCTGTGAAGCCAGTCTAGATTGTACATCTTCTCGACGAAAACACCTTGACGGATCACCGCTCCTCCTAGTTCAAGAGCGAAGATGGAAGGGTTATCCCAATATCGAGACATCATCTTTCGAATTGCCAGACGCTCATTCCTCTTCAAAACACCGCTTTCAAAAACTTTTCTTGCATTGACCCTCTTGACAACTTCTCTCTTCTTGATACTTTCCTCAATGAGCTCCTTGACATCATTCATTGTAGGGTGGGTATTGACTGTGTCGTCGAGTAATTCAAGGATCTTACTTCTAAGCTCCATACTAACAAGCCTATTCGGGAAGGTTCCATGCGTTTGAAGAAGTTCGTGCGCCGGAGGAGCATCCGGTATTCCCATTGATGGTGACAGGATAGTACCTCCAAGAGGCCAATCTTTCAGAATTAGATTTTCCGTCTCCTTCTTAAACTTAGCCACGCGGAGGAGATCGTGATCAATCTCTCCTCCGCACTTGTGGCAGATGTATGAGAAATTTCTGTCGCCATATCCAGTACCGGACATTGCATCCAGTCTATTGATGTCAGCTATATTACGACGTATTTCAAGTGATTCTTACTCCTCTCGTGATTGCTTCTCATTAGAACATGTCGTCCAAGGGACTTCTAGCATCTGGGAGCATCGAGGGCAGGTCAGAGCTTTGGTGAGAGCATCTTCCGCATTATCCCAATTGCGACCCGTCTTGCCTACAAATAAAGCTTTCGCCTCATCGGTGACATTGTAGTTGAAGCTAGTATCGATGGCCGCATTGACAACAGACCATGGCATGCCTGTAGCCCACAGATTCTGCAAGCCGAACCGAATGCAGTCCTCGAGATAATTGCGAGGATTCAACATGAACGAATGCCATACCATAAGGACATCTGATTTGCATTAGTCAACAGCGGCGTCACAAAAACGAGATACGTACCAATAGGAGGCAACATCCCGGCCGTCCACTGCTGCACAGTGCCCCTTTTCGGGAAATCTACGAATCTCGGGTTATTCGACGACATCTCCTTACCCTCGAGTCTCTGCGCAGGCTCCAAAGAGCAAAGCACTTCAAGCCACCAGATCTCAAACCGCTCCACGGCCCTCGCAATATACAGAGCCCATCGCTTTTCCCGCAGCCTCGCCAGCGCTTCTTCTATATCCTCCGCTCTCTCGGTGACTGAATTCCACAAACCGAACAGGCCATCTGTATATCCGACGTCTTCCTTCAGGGCGTGGAATACAGATAGCAGCTTGAGATGCGCGAGGCAGTGCTCGGGTTCTGGGAAGTAGCTGGGGGACTCGGAGAGTTGAAGGTTGCTGAAGGCGCGGTTCAGCTCTTCGGGCGAAGGGTCGGTGGCGGGGTCGTTTGCTGCATAGGAAGGTGGTTGTTCAGTCGCAGTAGAAGCACTGTTTCCCTTTTCAGAGTTGTGCTTGTCGCTTCTGAGCGACAGCTTCTCGAGGATGGCCATGTTGAAGGTATATATAGTGTGGTGTTTCAATCTAGGGATGACATTCAAGGTGGGGGTATCTGAGGTTGTAAACTTGTCTATTGTATATATTTGTGTGATGAATCAATCGTTGATTCAATTGCGTTTACGCAAAGCAAGCATGAACGTGGTTGAGGTGAATCTTAGGTACTTAGGTATCTGTTATGTGGAGAGGTAGGGAGCGAAGCTAAGGTAGATATACCAGTATACAGATACCCCAGATCGGCGGGCCGTCCAAATTATGACATCGTCTGATTGGGGCTGAGCCTGGTGCGGAGCTGAGATTGGCGCTAGAAGGACGATGGAAGGAATGGAAGGCTGTGATGTGGGGATCGCATGCAGCTAGTGCCGTGGCTTCCCTGTCAGATCATCACTCTCATCTGCATGACGATGCTTGTACTGTACTGTATACCAATAAGCTTTCTACTCACTTATCGCCTCTTGGCACTTCTCAGTAATTATTTCCGAGCAATTCCCTCAGCCCTCCGTGCCGTCGATCTACTTATGCACCCTACTCCACCCCACCATACTGTAAAAGAAGAATGATACTTCGTACAAGTTTCGTAGTCACATCACGTGCAAGCCCTCACCTGTGCCGTCACGCATGGTGGAGGCTAAGTATGTGCCACCTACCGTAACAGGTTCAGATCAACCTGCTCGTACTGTACAGCCTTGCAAGATGTCTCGAGGGTTTACAAAGTACGGAGCATAGCTTTGTCTTACCTTAGGGTCCATCATTCCACACAAAGCCTCACTCTCACTGTACGATATTCCTTTCAGGCAACAACATAGCCTACCCCTGCTCTGCCTTGCTTGCAGCCTCACTTTCAATGAAGGAACCGCGGGGCTCTTTCGATGGCTGTCTGATGCTGGATACGGGGCAGATGTTCAATGGAGGAAAGGCTGTGGTATTTTGCTACTGTTGCCATGCTATGCCACTTGGTCAGAGACGGGTCACTTAGAAACAACAATCAACGACGCCCGAATGATGAATTGGTCGTTGGAATAATATCGTTAATTTACATGTATTATGGGTATCGTACGTATCGTACAATCATCTCCAGCGTCAGCATCCCCTCATTAAAGATTCCGCTTGCTCTTCTTCTTCCGCAGGCTTTTCTTCCCCGCGCCAGGGACATCTAGCTTCCCATTCGTCGTCTGCAAGTATTCAGGCAAGTAGGAGCCAATCTTTCCATTACCCACTTTCGCTGCCCCGTTTGAAGTCGTCGCTTTGCCATTACTCATGTGGTTCTTCGGAACCTCTCTCTTTCGAGGCGTGAGTTTCTCTACCGCCACCAAAATCCCATATACAAGCCCCACGCCAAGTGTGATGAGATCCACGATATGTACTATCCACCATATATGCTGAGTCCCCAATTCACAGTTCACAAATTTGAATTTCCAATCCCATTCCTCCTCATCAAACCACAAACTCATTAACCCCGCATTTCCTGTAAAATCCCCCATCATGCTTCGAACGGTAATCTCCCGCAGCCCAGGCACACCAGGTTGCTCTTCGACGCCTAGATCCACGGCGTCTTTCCATTTCATCGCGTGCCATTCGCGTTCTGGTGGGTCGGACTGGTTGATATAATGATAGGTGTCGCATCCCTCATGATCGTGTCCAGTAAGAATAACCCCATTACGCCCGAATCCACTACCAGGTGCCCCCGGGTCACCGCTCATACCGAATACCCCCTCCAGGAACCCCTTTGAAGCGCTTTGTGATAGGTGGTTTTGTTCCTTGACCCCGTTGTCGAAATACCCGTCGTAAAAATCGAAGAATGGTCCATCAACGCAAATCCCCGCTTCTTTGTGCATGGGGATATGAGTGAGGACAATGGTGAAGAGTGCCTGGCGATCGACATCGTGCGAACTGGTTATAACATCATTGAGGAACCCGTACGACTGGTCCTGCATTTCTTTCGAGGAAGCAGGAGTGTCGAGATTCATGTCGTTGAAGATAATAATTCGCAGCTCGGGAACTGGCTTCTCCTCTGGTACTGGCTCATCCTCCCCGATTCCGGTAGAATTCCCCTCTGTAGAAGTACCCTTCACAGGAAGGTGAAAGCGTAACTCGTAATTTGGCTTCCCAAATACACGATCGAAACGCTCCACCCGTTCTGGCGAAATATCTCCCGCGTAACCAATATCATGATTTCCAGGCACATTCAGAATAATCTGCTTCCAAGCTGCAGGATACTCGCCGAGTATCCTGTTGTCTTGGAAATCCTCCGACGGCGCAGAAGCAACCTCATCATAGATCCGCTCTCCGCCTTTGAAAACACGGTTCCAAAACCTCCAGCCCCGCCTTTCAAACTCGTCGTCCTCAATCCATTGACTCCCAACTAGATCACCCAGGACCGTGACGTGTGAAGGGTCGGTCCACCAATGCATTGTCCGATATATATGCCCGAGATAATAATCGTTGCCGATATGGTCCAACTTTTTGCGGTAAACTTCGAGGAGGTTCGGTATATCGTCGAGGTAAAATTCGACTAAGTCATGCAGGCTATACCGTAGTCTCTGGAGAGGATTATGGTTCGTGCCATCGAGGAGCAGGGCATCTTTCCAGAACTTTGCAAGATTCGGAAAGGCGGCAGCTTCGGGGTCTTCAAGAGGAGACGTGCCCTCGAGCTGCGGATCACCCAGTGCAAGCAACCTGAAAGGTGCTACCTTTGTCGCATCGTGGGTTGAGAAGGGGAGGTGCTGCCGCAGCGTATTGGTGTACGCCGTATTTGCATCTTCCTCAGGGGCAGGAAATGCGCATAGGTGGAAGACGGGATAGAGGTAGAGATAGGAGGAGAGTATTAGAGATAATGGTACTAGAAGGACCAGTGCATAACGAATTACAGAAACGAAGAACATATAGACAACTGCATCTGCTGCATTTGAGCGCACGAATGATTGCAGGAAAATAAACGTTGCATCTTCGTGGTCGCGAATCAATTCAAGTGGACGCGATGATGTCACATGACAAGCTCTATTTTTAAGCTAGCCCCTTTTTCCTGCATGTCCTAATGCCCCGCATTCAGTAAACCTCTTCATCAATTGCATTGGTAGCGCATTTTCATCCTTAAGCCAAAAGTCTATCTACCACTCCAGCAATGACAGTCAAGGCCTGATCATCCTGCTTCTTACCAACAAGCTGAATAGCAATTGAAGCGTGTTCATAAGCACTTGGCCCACCGTCATCTGGTACAAGAATATGTTAGCAAGTTCTAACATGAATCTCAAAGGCCATCATACAAAGTTTACAGACCTCCTTGTCATTTTCGCTATAAAAATCCTCACTCAGGTCCGCAATATCTCTCTCATTCACGGCCCCAGTGGGAAGCACAATACTTGGATAATCAAGCAGATTCCAGATTGCCGTATAACTGGGAAATGCCCATGTGTTCTCCGGTACTGCTGTGTGGGGAGCCGGTGGCATGATCAATGCATCAAGGTTGTTCTCAAACCAGAATTTACTGTACACTAGCGCGACTTCCTGTCGTTTTCTGTTCAGTTCAAAATACTCACCCATCGTTTTCGGCGATCCTGCAAGTAAGCCTAGCTTCTCGACTGACGGAATGAGAGGTTCCCCAGTTGAATTGATGAGATCCATGAGATACTAGAAGAAGTCAGAAGCTGCGTTTCATAAGAGGCAAGGGGCAACCGCAAACCTCAGTGCCGTTTACAGCTAACATTTCCCCAATCACTCCCAACGACTCTAACATCAGGGGCAGCTGGACGGGGACAGTTGTCACACCCGCAAGCTTTAACTTTTTCTCGGCCTCCTCCATCGCACGTCTTACCGGCGGCGTTGTCGTGAGCAGCCCATCATCACTCACAACTCCAATCCTCAAGCTCTTCGGATCCTTCAACCTTGCCAGTTCTGCACTTTCGTACCACGGAATCCGCAAACACATCGGGTCCACGTCTGACGGAACAGCCTTCAAAATAGTCTCGAGCGCAAAGCTGCACGCTCGAACAGAACTCGCCATCGGTCCCGCACTTGCAACAATCCCAATACCTTCCCACCCAGGCGCGAACGGCAATCTCTGACCACTGAATGGCATCATACCAGAACTCGGTTTAAATCCATAAACCCCGTTACATAACGCCGGAATCCGCAAACTACCAGCAATATCAGTGCCGAAGCCCAGAACACTTCCACCGAGTGCGATCAAAGGTCCTTCTCCCCCAGTCGATCCGCCAGCAGTCAGGTACCGGTTATGCGGATTAATGGTTCGTCCAAACAGATTATTCTCTGAGTCAGCGGTCATGAGTGTCTGGGGAATGTTTGTCTTGCAATACAAGACAGCACCTAGAGAGACCAAAAGCTCAGCGAGTGGAGAATACGATGTCGAAGGCTGGAACGCAAAGCACGCAAGTCCAATTGTTGCATCAACACCAGGAACATGGTACGTGTCTTTGAGCGAAATAGGCAGTCCATGAAGTGGACCGAGAGGCGCCTCAGGGTGTGCATCCCGATTTTCATCAAGCGCTCTCGCCTGCTGAATAGCTTCCTCGAAGAAGATTTCCGTGAGGCAGTTTGTCTACTTCATCAGCACTTGACTCGAACGTCGCAGATTTCCAACTCACCAGTTGATGTGCAAGCGCAGCTCTCTTACAGAACGCCGTAGTGACTTCCTCCGCACTCCACTTTCCTTCCCTAATCCCATCCACGATATCAACTGCATCATTCCCCGTCGTTATCTCAATTTCTTTCTCGCTCAGTACCACACTCCAGAGACTCGGCCCCTTCTCGGGCGTCAATTGTTTAATGATACTTTTTTCTCCACCCTCGAACAAGTACCTAGTGTCAACCTTCCAGGCCTCCGGGATACGCTTAGCTTGCTCTGCTTTCTTCCGGTGCGATAGGTCCCGATACGCCATGTCGAAGAGTTACTGATTAATCTCAGATAGTTTTTAAGAAGATATATATTATATCATATAACTTATAAATTACACTTACTCAGCACAGTTTCAAAGTCCATACGCTGGGCTGGGCCTCATCTTATATACAAGCAACCCTTCCCCTTCCCCTTCTCTACTCAAACGTCATCCTTCATTCCTTTATTCATCATCCGGCATCGGAACCCAACATTTCCCTGAGCCCTCGACAAACCTTTCAATTCTAGCAAAGGCTTACTTACCAGTGTGCGGAAATGTGCGGAATGGGGTATGCGGAAGCACCGCTATTACGATGTCGGATGAGGTTGGATTTCAAAGCAAGATTTTGGTGAAGCAGAGCAGTCCGGCTTGCGAATGTATCCGTGCCGAGCTGGTATTGTGTTTGTCGTGCTGAGTTGAGGGGAAAGGAGTATATGTCGTGGTGGGAGGCACACCTGACTAGAGTTTCCATTGATCTGAAGTGCGTATCTTTCCTGGTTAGCTAATCGCATGCCCTTTATAACTTGCTGAATCTGCTGAAGCTTGGCTCACGGGTTTTATAAGCCTGGAGAGTGGTTAGGTCAGGGCAGGTGAGCTCGTTTGTTGAAGGGGTGGTAGAAACGCGGGATTGCCTTACATATCACTTGAACATTTCAAGCTTTAAGGTACGGTTTATAGACAGGGGATAAATGTTATTACGTATACGTTAATTCTAGAAGACTCTATAATCTGTTGGCTTCTTTATTTATTAGTTGGGAGTCATACAGCTTTGTTATTTCTATAGTTCTGCTAGTTTGCATAACTCATGTCTTTTCAAGCTTCCTATATTTAGTAAGGTCCAATTCTCCTGCATCCCAATCCAAGCACTTCTCTAGAGTTCATCTGGTGTTCGTATACCTTGATTTTATTCTTGGCATTAATACATGTTTAATCTTTCGAGTAATCATCAGGTCTCCACCTGACTTTCTAAGGAGGGAAGCGTCGTCTCACTTTTTGATGTACTAAGCCTGCCACTTTCTACTTACCATAACCAGATGTATTAGTAATGCTATAAAAGGCAGGTGCTAGAAATATCCATTGCTTGTTATTTAGTTAACCATATAAGTCATAAGCAAGTATTGAATAGAACCTAGCAAGCTGGTCTGGAAACATAGCGCTAAGTTGCGGAGTATGGAGTAGGTGGATCCGAGATTCTATTAGAGGAGGTAGGGAGTAAGAAGGTGGAAAGTTATGAGTGGATGGGGTTTGTGGGATAGAATTGTTTGACTGATAGTAGTAGATGGATGGCTGGATGGATTATGATGAGGATATGGTATTGATTGATAGTAGAAGTGGTTGCGCAACGGGAGGAATGATTAATTTATAGACAGTTTATAGATTCGGATAGGGCTTAATTTCCCTCTGGTCTAAAAAATAATAATGCTGTACGGAGTATTGTTTATCAATCGATCTATTATACCAAACGCTCAAACTCAACTGATCAAGTCTAGATAATTAGAGCTCCACAGTCGCAATACCCATCTCACCCTTCGCATTCCGATCCGCCGTCTCCTTCTCCACCCTCCTTAGAGGCCGATAAACCGGATCCCACATCTGCTCTCTAATCCACTCCTCCAGCTCCCCATGCTCATCACTCGGAATGCCCTCTTCCTGCGCCAGTCCCTCTTCCACCGCCTGTACGATGACCGCCCGCGCAATATGCACGCTGATATCCCGGACGTTTACCACGTCAGGTAGTAAGCCCTTATCGGGATCTTTCAGCGCCGGGCTCTGAGCTGCGAGGGCTTTGACGGCCGCGACGAGCATCTTGTCGCTGAGGAGTTTGGTGCGGGAGAGTACGCAGCCGAGGCCGATGCCGGGGAAACAGGTCGAGTTGTTGCATTCTGCGACTTCGTATTCCCGGCCGTTGTACGTGACGGGTGGGAAGGGACTGCCGGTTGCGATGAGCGCTTTGCCCTGCGACCATTCGTTGATGTCTTTTGGATCGGCTTCGTGCAGGCGCGTGGGGTTGGAGAGGGGGAAGATGATGGGGCGGGGGACGTGGGAGGCCATTTCGGTGATGATGGGCTGGGTGAAGGCCTTTGGTTGCGTGGAGGTGCCGATTAGGACGTGCGGTTTTACCGTGCGGATTACGGAGTGCAGGTCTGTGTCTGAGGAAGGGTAGTCGGTGCGGGCGTAGGGGATTTGGGCCGGGGTGAGATTGTCCTTGTGGGATTTGAGGAGGAGGCCGGGTTTATCTACACACCTGGGAGATAATTTATTAGCTTGGGAAGGGAGGGATGGAACAAGGGGAGAGGGTACCAGATTTGCTTTGCGGCTTCTTCTTTGGATTTCCCACTGTCCGCAGCGATCGCGTCTCGTACTTGGTCTGCGATTCCTGTTCCTGCGGTACCGGAGCCGAAGATTACCATTCGCATGTCTTCCAGCTTGAGCTTGCTGACGTGCAGACCGGCCATGATTGCTGCGAGGGTGACGCAACCTGTTCCTTGGACATCGTCGTTGAAGCATGGAATGGAGGGTCGGTAGCGATCGAGGATTCTTCGAGCTGGAAGGATGGTGTTAGTCAATAAATGCTTGCCTGACGTCTTATGATGATTTATTTACCGTTGGGCAATCCAAAGTCTTCGAAATGGATGTACGCTCGAGGATATAGCTTCCGCGCAGATTGGACAAAGGTATCGACAAACTTATCATAGTCCTCGCCACGTGCTCTAGGTTTCTTTAGACCCAAGTAAAGATCGTCATTGAGGAGTTCCTCGTTGTCAGTGCCGCAGTCAAGAACAACGGGAAGCGTCCTGTTGGGATGGATGCCAGCACAGAGTGTTGTTAAGACCAATTTGGCGACTGAGATGAGAATGCCACCAACTCCTTGGTCGCCAATTCCAAGAATCTCCTCTCCATCTATGAATGGTCAGCACAGGTATGATATAGGTGGCAGACAAGAGATGCTTACCGGTCACTACAATGTAATCGATATCTTCGGGTCTGCCCCACTGAGCGAGATCATCATGGACTCGATCGATATCGTTGATGTTGAGGAAGCAGCCGTCTGGTTTTCGGAATAACCTTGAGTAATTCTGGATGGCGTCTCCTTCTGTGGGGGTATAGATGACGGAGAACATTTCTTTTAGATGGTCTTGAATCAACTACATGGTGTGAGTATAGCATTCCAATGTGGAAACAAGATTAAGGAAGAGGATAATCAAGAAGCGTATAAATGATGTCCAGAATGCAGAAAAGAAAATGAGCATTGAGCTACCCCGAAGACCTCTTCTGGGCTTCAACGCTGTCGATATATAATGCACGTGATGGGAGTTTTCACGTGAGCATCATCAATGAAGCAAAGACGGGAGCGCCCGAGATATGATATGCAGGATGTCTTCTGATAAAGAAAAGAAGCCTTCCATACTCCAGACCACGGAAGCTCAAAGTAGAAAGCCACACACCCTAAAATAAAGCACCTCATTCTGCTCCGCCAGACTCGTCATAAACGTGTTCTTAGCCAAATCATCCTTGCGCGTAGAGTACTGCTCATAAGCTCTCTTGCACTGCTGATCGAGTGTTTGTACATTCTGCGGTAGCAAGCCGGTCAACTTGAACTCCCTCCTCTCTTCGGGAGGGAATCCGGCTCCCTTGTTGAGGTAGGCGGTGTTGAGGAGGGCCGAGCCGGTCAAGGCGCAGTCTTGCGGGCCGGAGGTGCTGAGCGGGAGGTGGCCGAATTGCGGGTTCTTGGCGTGAGGCTTGTTTTGTTTGTGGTGGGAGGACATTGTTGTTTTGCTTCTTACAGGCGTGGTGTTGGTGTTGAGGAAGAGCCGAGGGATCTGGTTGATTAGAAAGCGAGGTGTTGATCGGGGTCGTATGGCCATGAAAGAAAGAGCACGTTTGGAAGAGGTGTGGACTGGCAAGATGTGACGGGGAAGATAGGAATACCTACCTACCGTCTTTGTATGATAATAATAATAAGCATGTTCCACCCGCCTCAAGTCAGGACTTACCCAAGTCAAACAAGTGGGGTGCACGCAATGACGTTGCTCTGCAATTAACCACTACGCGCTATAGAACAAGGTGGGGCCAAGGGAAAGGCTTGCACGGAGAGTCTGTTCCAGACGAAAAGTCTAGGATTATACAGAAATAGACAACTTTCTCACTCCTGTAAGACCAGCAAGAAGATATTCGTTATCTAGCCTTGCTGTTATGAGAGATTGTAACTTACGATTAATGGTTGACAGAAGAAAAATCCCACTCAGACTTTGGAGTTTGGGCATGGATACTATATCTGAGCACTCCTAGTATTGACTCAACTCTCTATTAACAGGCATGAAGTCGACTTGGTGACAAGGCAATGATGTGTAAGGTTTTTCAATTCTCGGGGCACTTATGTAGATAGATGTTGGTACGCAAGGAGCCACACTCTCGTAGAAGTCTCGTAAAGAGTGAGAGTATGGACTATGAAGGTCCGTTTGGTCTTGCAACATTCCTCTTTGAGAATACAATCCCGAAGGATCATATCCCTTTTCAATCTCCATCCGGCTTCCACACAAGACGCGCAGAACCCGGAAGGCCCTCCGAAGAAGGTCTCATCTGTATTGCCGCGAAGGCTGAGTGATTGATCAAAGTATTGCTATGAAATGAGGGGAAGAAAGAAATCTATACTAAACCTTCGCCTGTATTGCGCAACGAATAGGATGCACCTCCAACTATTTAATTGATAATCGTGAATTCCTGAGGTGCCGCTTTGATATTTTGATAGCAGTATAGAATTGGATGTTTAAAGTGAAGAAAATTCAGGTGCACATGCTCACGCTATTAACAGATACAGATCTCAGAGCACGGACCACGATCTGCTGAGTCATCTACGCTAATCCCAAAACTCCGCTTGAACCTCTTCGCCAACCTCAAGTCCTTGTCTTGTCTTGCCAGATTCAACAACATCATCAGTTCGACAGCTAATCTGTCCATCAATCGGCGCAATGGTTGGAAAGAAGAAGCGTGGTCATCCGGATGTCGAGGAGCTTCTCTCACGACCGTGGTGTTATTACTGTGAGTTCTCCCTCCCTGTCTGCTTAATTCTTTTCTAACGAGTCACCAAGGTGAGCGCGATTTCGATGATCTCAAGATTCTCATCTCCCATCAGAAAGCTAAGCATTTTAAATGCGAACGATGTGGTCGAAGATTAAATACTGCTGGTGGTAAGTTTTACTCGCGCCCTTTCCTTCGCGTCAAGGACTAACTAACTTGTCGCAGGACTCTCTGTCCACATGAATCAAGTACATAAAGAGACTCTCACGATGGTCGATAACTCACTGCCGAACAGACAGGGACTCGAGGTGGAGATATTTGGTATGGAAGGCATTCCGGAGGATGTTTCCCAAGCACATAATCAGCGCATCATTGCAGGTTTCTACCAAGCCGAAGCTGAACGACGAGCCACCACTGGTAACCCTGGCCCAGGTGGGAATCAAGGCAATCAATCCAAGAAGCCGAAATTCGAATCACCCACGGACCTGAAAAAACGGTTGGCAGAACACAAGGCACGAAAGGAGGCGGAGAAGGCTGGTACAAGCAGTGGTGGTAATACCCCCATGGTGGAAGGTGTACAGAACAGTCCTCTTGGTCAGAGCCCAAGCTCATTTGTAAGATTTGCTGTCGACCCAACACATGCTCCCGAATTAACAACCTCGCAGAATAATGCCTCGCCCTATATTGCTCCTCAAGCCACTCATGGCGCTTCACAAGGTGCGGGTTATGGTTCATTCTCACAAGAGCCGTATTCTCAACCGGCAGCAGCTTACCAACAGCCCTATGCATCCCAACCACCATTTTCCGGTCCTCCTGGCGCTCAGTTTCAGCCTCAATACTCACCACCTCAGCAGTATCCACCTTCCCAATCATTTCCACCTCCGGGGTTCCAACCACCTGGGCAGAACTATCCAAGCGGTCCACCATCATTCGGAGCCGGTTCACCACCGCCAGGATCATTTAACGGGTATCATGGGCCACCTTCTAATACACCACCTGCGCATGGCGGTCTCCCAAATCGACCGCCTAGTCTTCCACCCGCTCCTGGTCTTCCCCAACGACCTTCATTTGGTGCGCCGCAAGTCCCACCCTATCAAATGCAACAGCTGCATCAGGGTCCACCAGGAACTTCTTTTCAAGGTCAACAGGGTAGTTGGACAGGCAATAGTTGGAAAGGTCAAGATCAGAAACCAGCTATGTCATCAAGTTATCCTCCTCATTCACAAGGCTACGGAGATTACTCGACTAACGCTTCCTCGGTGGATGACCTGGTTTCAGGCGCTGCACGAGAGGCTGATGACATTGACGAGATAATCAGAATGGCCGAGGCAGGTATCAAACCTCCGAAAAAAGGGTGAAGTCGCGGCCCCTCCTGTACAAGCTACTGAGGCAGAGGCCAAGGCAGAAGCCACGTCAGCTTCCGTCCCCGAATCCGCCGAAATTGGCGACAAGTCTGAACCAACCCAAAAGAAGTCGAAGAAAGATAAGCCCCAAAAGATGATTTATTCCGACAATGAAATGAGCCCAGAGGAGAAAATGGCGCTGATGCCAAGGTACGCATTCGTCCCTGATGGAAAGACTGAAACATCACTTGTCGATGCAGCAACAATTCCAGGTGTAGCTAGCACAGTCGATGCATAGCGGAGGAATTTGGTGTACAAGAATGTCGGCAGGTCAATCGGCTTCCTTTTCGTTCTCTTCCTTTGGACCTCCTTCGATCATCAGTAAATATCTTCTGTAATCGTTCGATACATATTTTCCGTCCCTCGCCACACAATATAAGTCTGGATTTGGGGCGTGGAGGATCAGAGCGCAGCTAAGTTATGGGCGTTACTTCGGCTCTGATGCTATCAGGACTTCTAATGATTATCTTTAGCGTTTCTTTGACTTTACAATGACGTTGGTGCGTCGAGTAAGTATCAGGTGAGCCCGAAGTGTAGCTGGGTTGTAGAAAATGGGATGGGCAAAAGTTACGGGAATGCTGCAGCTGGAGATACGTAGGAGGGTCAGTCGGGATGTGCAGCCTTTGTAAGTACCTGAAGGTTGGCAATTCCTACATTATGCTCCCCGTCAGAACAAATTATTTCTATTGAGTTTAGATTGTGTGTCTTGTCCCGTCTGTTTCGCCACCCACTGAATCTAGACAATTATCCTTGGCTCGTGATGATTTTATGATATGATGATACTGACGCTTGAAAGTAGCTATTTAACCACCATGGTGAGTAGAAACATCTTTTCTTGCAAGCGGTCAAGGGACTCCAACCGACTGTGTCTTTCCCGGGAGTAATCTTTGGTAGTTCCATTAGTCCAAGATGTGTAGTGTATATCTGCCTCGGATATTCATGACATGAACATGCTTGCTGGTTTAGGCTAAATGTCTCAATCCCCGCATTTGCATTTTTGCCGACTCCACAAACCCCAGGCGTCCACACCTTGGGGGCGGGGATTAAGTAATAAAGGGCTCGGAAAGTACCTAGGTATGTAAGGAACCACCAATTCTCCTTGGCCAAAGCAAGGCAAGGTACCATCGGTTCTCTTAGTCAGAGAAGACCCGCAACCCTAAGTTTATTTATCAATCACCTTCACTTCAACCGGCGGGCAGGCAGGCATATCATACCCCTCGTTTACTCCCCCTTTAGGATAAGATGCTGATGCTGATGCCCTAGTCGTAAGGATACATATGACTTGTTTGATTTCATCTTATCCGTCATTGCGTTATCTGTTTTCCATTAATTCTCTTATATTGATGACCTCATGAGACTTTTCCCATCTCCTTCTCGTTCTTATTTAGTTCCTCAGATGAGCTGCCCTTGGCTTCATTCAATTTTCCTTTAATTGATTGAAACATTTGTGATGATGAAGTTTCTCATCTCATTCACTCTCGCGCTCGCGCTCTCGCTCTCACCGATCCTTTCCTCGGTCCTTGCACTTGGGCAAAAGGCTACGGTTACTACGATTAGACCTGTGGATGGGGATGGGGAAGGGCTGCTTCAATTGGCGGGCACGGGACTGGATGGGCAGATCCTACTCAGTGCTGAGGATTGGTGGGGCGTTATTCGCGCGGCGGAGGATCTGGCGGTGGATTTTGGGAAGGTTACGGGGAGGAATCTGACATTGACGAATTGGAGCGCTATGAATATGAATACCACGAATAGCAATAGCACAAGAGCTGCAGGGGGAATTGGAAAGAGTGCACGTTCGGGGTTGCAGAGTAACGAGACGTATACAAATGGGAACGGGAGCTCGACCACGGTCTGTTACACATATAACCCAGTAACGAGTTTCGTCAATGTAAGCTTTCTTTGTTTCCAGCCCATACGCTACCCTGAAAAAGAAAAGCAGATTTTGAGAGGAGAAATAGTATACAACCGGCCCAGCAGCTACCTTGACCGGCCCGGCCCTCTCCAACGCCCCCCCTTCGCACCCCGTCATCATAACCGGCACCCTGCACAAATCCCCACTCATCACCTCTCTCATCCAATCTCACAAGCTAGACATCTCGTCCATAGACGGCCGCTGGGAGTCCTTTATCAGCGAAGTCATCGCAGATCCCCTGCCCGGATCGGGAATCGATCGCGCGCTTGTAGTTGTGGGGAGTGATATGCGGGGTACGGTGTATGGGCTTTATGATGTGAGTGAGCAGATTGGTGTGAGTCCGTGGTGGTGGTGGGGGGATGTGCCGGTGAGGAAGAGGGAGGGCGTTTGGGCGTTGGAAGGGAGGAAGGTACAAGGGGAGCCGAGCGTGAGGTATAGGGGAGTTTTTTATCAATGATGAACAGCCGGCTTTGACAAACTGGATTAAGTATTTGACATTCTCATTCTGTCTTTTCTTTTCTTTTCTTTGCTTGACTTGATTTCGACGGGGTATGAATGGGAGAGCTGATGAAAAGATTAATAGTTCGAATTACCAACCTGGAAAATACGGACCGGGTTATAACCACTATTTCTACCCCCGTGTCTTCGAGCTCCTGCTTCGGTTAAGAGCTAATTATTTCTGGCCTGCCATGTGGGGGAGTATGTTTGGGGTGGACGATACTGCGAATCAGCCGCTTGCTGACGCGTACGGGATTGTAATGGGCTCAAGCCATACCGGTGCGTTTCGTATCTCCATCTCACTCTTCTTCAACTGCTTGTCCTATCCAGCATTAATAATGGGAAGGTACCGTACTGACTGTAAAGAGCCAATGATGCGCGCCACGAACGAATGGACCACTTTCGGCAAGGAGTATGGAGGTAATGGGCAATGGGAATACGACACCAACAACGCCTCTCTAACCGCCTTCTTCACCTACGGCGTGCAGCGCGCCAAACCATACGTTGCGAACTCGCTCTTCACCATGGCGATGCGCGGATCTGGCGATACGGCCATCACGCTCACTCAAGCGCAAGCTATTACTGTGCTGCAGGACGTGGTGGCGAAGCAGAGGGAGATTTTGGGGGACGTTTTTAATGGGACAAAGATTGAGGAGATTCCGCAGGTGTGGTGTCTTTATAAGGAGGTGCAGGGGTATTATGAGAATGGGCTAAGTGTTCCTGATGATGTTACGCTGCTGTGGGCGGATGATAATTGGGGGAATATTCGGAGGCTGCCGACAGCGAGCGAGACGAATAGATCGGGTGGCGCTGGTGAGTGTGTTTCGAGATCAGAGAGAGATACTGGCTGATAAGTACACTGCGGATAGGGGTATATTACCATTTCGATTACGTGGGTGATCCGAGGGATTACAAGTGGATTAACACGATCCAGCTTCAGAAAACAGTTGAGCAGGTAAGTAAAGAAGCATTCTCCAAAGCCAATGCACCCCTAACATACGTCCCTTAGATGCAATTAGCATATGCGCGCCAAGCAGACCGCATCTGGATCCTCAACGTAGGTGATTTGAAAACCCTCGAGATCCCCATTAACCATTTCATGGACCTCGCATACGACACTCCCGCCTGGGGCTACGACAGCGTTCCCCGCTGGCTCAGCTTATGGGCAGAGCGCGAGTTCGGCCCCGAACACAGCGTTGCTATCTCATCTGTCGTAGATCGCTACGGCATGTACGCCGCGCGCCGGAAATACGAACTGCTCGCTTCAAGCACGTATAGTATTGTCAACTATAACGAAGCAGACGCTATTCTCGCTCAATGGCAAGAGCTTGCTGATGATGCGCAGAAGGTATATGATGGGCTGGAGGATGCGTGGAAGCCGGCGTACTACGAGATGGTGCTTCAGCCGGTGCTGGGAGGGCAAGTCGTGAATCAGATATATGTTAATGCGGGGAAGAATCGTCTGTATACGGCGCAGAAGAGGAATACAGCGAATAAGGTGGCTGAGGATGTGCTGGGGTATTTCAAGCAGGATCATGTGCTCACGCAGCGGTATCATGACTTGCTTGATGGGAAGTGGAATCATATGCTTGATCGTAGGTTCCTACCATATTACATCATAATTAAGAACCAAGCTGACTGTGTTCGTTCGGTTAGAAACGCATTTAGGATATGATCTTTCCTACCACAGCCAAAACTACGACGGATACTGGCAGCAACCAATGCGAAACACCATCCCCGCACTATCCTACGTCCAACAGCTAGAAACCTCACTCGCTGGTAGTATCGGAATAGCGGTCGAGGGCTCTAACGCCACAGTCCCCGGCGACGATGCCTGGCACGCCAATTCCGGCAGCACGCTCGTCCTACCGCCCATGTCATCCTACGGCCCCCGAACCCGCTGGATCGACGTGTTTGCCCGCGGCACGCAGAACTGCCAATGGACCGTTTCTATCTCCCAGCCCTATGTACTCGCTACCCCGAACTTAGGAGGAACCGGTGGTTTCAACGGCACTGATACGCGCGTATATATTTCTATTGACTGGGCGAAAGCACCTCCTGCACCTAACACGACAATTGTAAATATAGGGATAAATTTGACCTCTTCCTGCACCTGGGGCAACTATCCCGCGCCTACAATCCAAGTACCTATCCACAACACCGCCGTCCCTAGCACCTTTACCGGCTTCGTCGAATCCGATAGCCACATCTCCATCGAAGCCGAGCACACAACCACCAACACCAACACCACTACCAACACATCCTACACAACCCTCCCCTCCCACGGCCGCACCCTATCCGGCGTCACCCTAGCCGACCCCCTCGCATCCCCACAGCCACCTCCCACAGGCCCCTTCCTCTCCTACGCTCTCTACAGCTTCACGCCCTCTCCCTCAGCATCCGTAACACTATTCCTATCCCCCTGTGGCAATATAAACGGTCCGGACTTCCCCATGGAATACGGCGTTGCGTTTGATGAGGAAGCGCCACAGGTTATACAATTCATACACATTGCTACCTCTAGTTCCGGTTCGACTTCTACTGCAGCATATCCGCTCGGCTGGTACCAAGCAGTAGCAGATGGCATATGGGGCTCCAGTGGGAATACCACGACAACAGTACATGATTTAAGCGTCACGGGACTGCATACGTTGAAGGTCTGGCTGTTGCAGCCGGGGGTTGTGCTGCAGAAGATCGTGGTTGATTTTGGGGGAGGTGTGAGGGAGAGTTATTTAGGGCCGCCGGAGAGTTTTAGAGCGGGGGTGGATGTTGTCGGGGGGTATGACGGAGGGAATTTTGCAGGGGTGGATGTGCTTGATGTTGTGTGATTAAGGGGTGTCTATATTTATAAGCTGAAATATATTCACATGCCTGTATATATGTCTCGCTCCTCATACCAAGGCTATAAATTTCGTCTGATGTGTTCATGCCTGTAATATAGGGATTTTAGTTCTGAAAAGAGCGTAGCGTGTCCCTAAAGAGGGAAATTACGTTTCGAGTAAAGATGGGTAGTGCTTTGGTATCGTCTGATGCAGAAATCGGTAAAGCTGTGCTATGGAAAGGGGAAGTCTAGTTGGACTGATTAGGCTTAGCGCTCATCATATCCTAAAGGGGGGCCACATCGGACGATCCCCCTACAGGCGTAAAAGGTGGATCTTTCATAGACTTTTGGTCCGTGAGGACTCAAAACGTTGATTTTATAT
>QGMJ01000640.1:0-19161 GCA_007821545.1 Lachnellula subtilissima
ATATATACCTAGGTGCCATTAGAAAACCATGTACTAAATTTTATGGTCGCTCAACCTGCATTGCGGGGTGGGGTCCCGTATGCGTCGGGCCATGTCCTCTGCGATCAGTTCGGATCGGAAATTGCGGGACGACCCCTCACTATCCTTGAATGCAGTGTATGAATCGGCCTCCGAAAGTCTTAGAAGCTAAATGAAACTTTGATAACGAGTCGGAGCACAATGCAGCGAAGCCATTACCTAGTTTCGGGCTCCCGTAACCACCAACTAAATTCTTTAGCGATCTATTTATAGCCGTTACGAGCGGAAAACTAGTATGTCTACTCTATGCTTGGACAACACTAAGTTCATAAGTGAATCATTTAAAGTTATACAAATTATTGGCAGAATATTACCCCTAGACTAAGGATGAAACTTTAATTCGCTACATTCCCACCACTTTAGTCTCAATGTCTGCACTTAGATCGTATTCGTTCATCTCCTCGATCGTCAGCTTCCTCTTCTCGTCTTTAACCTTATATAATGGGTTTGTGGTGTTGCTGGAAAATCCAATGCGCTCAGTAATATCTTCTCTCGCCCTCGCACTCGCTGCTTGTACTTTAGATGCACGGGGTTTGCGGATCTGCTCATAAATTTGAAGTCCTTTGCTGATGTCTTCCGGAGAGTTCGCAAACGAGTACTTCGGGCTGAATATAATACCAAGCGCTGCAGCGTCTTCAAGTGCTTGACAGGCACCCTGACTTTGATCAGGAAGCACTAGATAAAGGGGAAGTTAGTTATTTCCTATTCAAAACGGTTTCAAGAGTAGAGTATGCTTGTATTTTCAGTTTAAGGAAATTCAAGGGGGGGTTGGGTTGGAGCATATGAATTGAAACATAACAGAAGAAGGCTGGGCAGAATGAAAGAGACAGTTATCCTTACTGGGATGAGCGGCGTCCCCAAGGATGCATGTTAATCCCGAATGCCAAATTGGATAGGGTTGATGAACGAAAAGACGCCAAGGCTTGATATCAGTGGAGTTCTCAAATAAAGCATAAAGCTTAGGATCCAGAGTTCCAAAGGGCTCAAGAAGCTCCTCGACCGAAATGTCATGGGTCCAACCCTCGCCAGGGTTCCTTGCAATCTCAGTCGGAAAGAAACAATAAAATGAGTTGACTTGGCCTTCACGGCAAGGCGAGTACACAATCTTCTCAATTCCTTGGCCACCCCAGTACTCTATAGCTTCATTCACAGAGAGATTCAAGAGACCGAGCCTTTTCACATCCTCGGTCGAGATGATGCAGTGGAGGCAATGCGAAGTTGACTGGTTTCTGTCAGGGACTATGCCCAACGTTGTTCGTACCGTAGACCCGATTCCATCAGCTCCAATTATCAAGTCGTGTTGGGCCTGTACGCCGTTGGAGAAGTTACGACACCGGCTTTGTGGTCGATTGAAGTGCATTTGTGGTTGACTTTCAGCACAGCGGGGATACCTTCATGCGACTCTCCTACTGCTGAATCCATCAACATGGCATGCATGTCGACCCTGTGAAACATATTATAGACCTAACTTAGTTGTCAGTACCGAATTTGCAGTGTTCCCCCACTAGCTAACACCTACATATCCCCATCTGTCTTCGTAATCTGCCAGATCATAAACATTTTGTACGGCACCAGTCTTCCAATCGTGAGCAATCAGCTTCTTTAATACAACTGGCTTTCCCAGTGGGATATTAACACCCCACGTTTCAAGCCACCTTGTTCCGTTGGCCGCGCAGCTTATCGAAGCACCAACCTCTCCTGCAAAGTTTGCTCGCTCGTAAATCGTGACTTTATGCCCAGCTTTTCGAAGTGAAGTTGCTGTTGCTAGACCACCTTAGAAGACATTAGTTGGTGAGATTCGAAGGCGGGGTAAAATATACCGATGCCTCCCCCAATAATTGCAATATTCAACTCCTTCCAGGAGTTATCTATTGATCCCATTTTGTCTTGGTGGGTGTACAAGAGATTCAGAGAAGGTAGCAAATAGTGATTTTGGCAGATAGATAATATTGAGGTTGTATCTTTATAGAGGGACAATGACGGAACAGGCAAACCTGACGTAGTTTCACGAGTCACTACTTTGATACATCTAAGTTTCGGTCATCAAGTTGGGAGATAGGACAATAGCGGGTCAAGCTGCGGTTCTCAAATTTGTACTTCCGCATCCGTATCCGCTGCAATTCGAGGCAGATGACAGGTTTCTTGTGTCACAGCCAGGGAGCTCTTCGCCCGATAACTTAGCGCCATGCATTTAAACCCCGGAGAACGCCAGGAAGTCTTTGTTCGACAAAAAATTTCGCCGCGACTTTCCGTTCCGCTTCCGTGTTTTCGTCTCATCCGTCTTGACCCGCCCCCATCTTCGGAGCAGACTAGCCAAGCCGAGTCCCCCTTTTCCAACGTCTGCTTGAAGCGTTTGATAAACATGAGGCGTTTCTGAATCCAGTAATATTTCGCTACCACAAAGAATTCATGTCATGTTTGGTGTTGCTAGCCATTGAACTATTCCATTACTCCTCAACTGTTATGACTGCCCAACATATAACACCTTCACCACTAAGGCCATGGGCTCTAATGAATTAGGTCTCACCTGTGAACGTTCAGGACTTGGAAGATGCGTGACCAGAAGACAGACTAGTTGCTTTGATCAATTGCTAATGTAACGAATTGGTGGATAAGAAAGATATAGAGATGATATTTGACAGGTTGCGGAAGATAGATGCTCAGATTGATCAATTGAACAAGGAACACGATGATATTTGGGAAAAGGGAACGGACATGAGTAGGTTAATCGATGTAGTTGTAATGCCATATGTAGGCTGGATATTTAAAGTGTTAAGAAGTCTTCAGCGGGTTCTCAAAGAGATTCGCTAACGCTTAGGCAGAATAATCACATTCCATCCACAACGAAAGAAATTCTGCACAAATTCAAGTTTATCTGCATCTTCCTATAAATAACCATTTTAAGATCATTGTATGAATGTCCATCATCTACCTATTCAGAGTCGGTCAGGATTGCTCCGTTCCGTGGGTATGCTTGCAGGGAACTAAAATCCTAGCCTAACCTCGAGTGGCTTACCTCTCACAATATCTAGTGCTGATTGGAACTGGTGAGCTGGAAGCATTTCTGGGCTAACCTTCCATCGTATTTGAGAGGGAACAACTGCGTCGTGAATCGTGATATTTATTTCAATGGTCTCGTTACATCAAGGCATATTACTCCGATGTGCGACTGGATGTTGCGTCGGATAGACTGCATGCCCGGCATATAAAAGCTTTCAAATCATCGAAGGAGGACTGATAGTTATCATCTACTTATAGATTGTATTTTCCAGCTCGAGAAGGAAATAGACCAATTCCCAATAGCAGTCCCAGGCTTTCAAATTCGTCAAAATCCTCATCATGCCCTCAATATCTAACCACTCCATCCTCATCATCGGTGGCTCATCCGGAATCGGTTTCGCAGCTGCAAAACTCGCCCTCGAAGCCGGTGCACGTGTCGCAATTGCATCTTCCAACCCAACCCGGGTCACATCTGCTGTCACATCCCTCAAAACCTCGTTCCCAGATTCGCAAGTCTCAGGCTACGAGTGTGATCTCAGCCTCGAAGGCATTGAACCCCGCGTCGAGAAACTCTTCAATGCCGCGACAGCGAACGGCACCACCCTTCTAAATCATGTGATATATACGGCGAACAGAGTACCAGCAGTAAAACCGCTTGCAGAAACCGAAATCGAAGAAACTATCAAAAGCTCGCAGCTTGGTTTCGCAGCTGTTTTAGCTATTGCTAAACTAGCTCCAAGATATATAAAGGAAAGCTACACATCTTCTATAACCTTTACGGGTGGGAGGGTAGCAGAAAACCCATTCCGACCTACACCCTCTACTCGGGAATGGCTGCCGGGTTAGTTGCAATGGTGCGGAATCTGGCGCTGGATATGGCACCCTTGAGAGTGAATTTGGTCAGTCCTGGCGCGACAAAGACGGAGATGTGGGGGCCGCCAGAGAAACAGGAGATGATTGCGAAGATGGTTGGGGCGAAGGCGCTGTTGGGGAAGGTGGGGATGCCAGAGGAAGTCGGCGAGGCGTATATCTATTTGATGCGGAATTCGGATGCAACAGGAAGTGTTGTGAGTAGCAATGGGGGCGCTGTGTTGCAGTAAAGAACAAAAGTCTACACAAGCATGTGGATAATATCTAAAATGGCTCTTCTCCTTCTACTTTAAACTTCTTTTTTATATGCAACGCAACTCTAAGTCTTGCAGTATTCGTGACACCTAATTTAATGCAGTGTTCTTTGTCTCATCTCGACTTTGCTTAAGAAATGGCAGCAACTGTGTTCCACCCGTTCCATGCAGATCCTTCGTCTCACCATTCGCTGATGCGATTGCCAAATTCATACCAGCTGTACTAGGTGGAACTTGTTGCCTTGAAGGGGTAATGATATATCGCGTAACAATCTGGATATGGATGTCACGAAACCTGGATAGCTCCGCGATGGCTGCATTATAAGCTTCTCCGACGCCAGCGTCAAGGCACTTATCTGCGTATTCCCGAATGTTGGAAGTTGACTCTACGTGTTGGAGGAATTCTTTATGGGGGCCAGGCATGTAATTTCGCATCTCCTGATTCTATAAGTATATGCGTTCTTCCTTGATTGAGGTTTACTTACCTGAAGAAAGCCGGGCTTCGACCCTTTTGCAGCTCCCGTCAATGAATGCTCAACTCCAAGCGCAACATCAAAAAATTGTATCAACGAGCTCTGCGCGTTGCTTCCTCCACTATACTGTCTCCACTTTCCCTTGCCCTCCCCTCTTCGTAAAGAACCCCATTGGGGAGTCCAGCCAGCACCATGTTTTTACTTCCTGCGAGAAAGGGTCTGATTTGATTGTAAAAAACATCCGGATCGCACCCTTCATTCATCCTCTTTAGAATCGCCCCAACTTCTTCCACGCATTTCGAGAACTTGATAAGTGCGCTTATTACCATTTCAGGTTTGTTCAACTGGGCGGCATCCATGGCTTTCAACATCACAGGGATGATTGCAGCGCCTTGAGCCTCGATTGCGACGGAGATTAGAAAGAACCATTCTTCGTCTCGGGTACCAGTGAACGTGTGAAGAGTTCGAAGATTCTCAATTTTGCTGAGTGAGACCCCTGAGGATATCGAAGTAAAGTTCCAGAGATTCAATGCAGCGTAAGTTGCCGTTGGTGGAAGTTGAAGGTGAGAAGATACGTCTAGAAATGGGACCGAAATGGCAGCTGGCAAGCGCTACGAGGTGTCAGTGAAACTTGAATTAGAAAGGGTAATGATTTGAGGGTAAATTGGCAATAGGATAGTCTTGAGCTGCAAGTCTGGAAAACGAGGTACTTACCTCTGATGGACCACCAGATTCCCAGATATACGAATGTGTGAAAAATGCGAGTACGAGATACGCCCTCTGCCATTCTCTCATTGAAGTTAAGCGCAAAGTTGACAAAACTTCTAGCTTGTCTACCTTGCCTCTGAATGACTTTGTCTTAAGAAGGGTTGGAAGTTCGCGGATGATCGTTTCCCAGACCTCATAGTATGGGTCGCTGAGTCGTTGAAGGGGCAGTTCTTCTGGTAGAAATCCATTTTTAGAAACTCCGAACGCTTCTAAGTTGACTTTAAGCGTTGGTAGCGCTGTTGCTGTGTTGTGTGGCATTTTGATTGCTGGTGACGAAATTGCAACTATGGATGATTCCGTTTGTTCTTCAAATTAGAACTAGCAAGATGTAAAAGGAACTTTGTAGAATTTTCTTCGAGGAAGGGACAGGGGGAATAGATCTACAATTTCAACAATAAGTTGATTAAGTATATCTGATGGATTAGTCCATAAAAGACTACTCAAAAAAGACTCCCAGCAATGATACGATATTCCTCCGGGGTTTTTCTATCATCTATACCCACAAAATCACGGCTATAACACCCCTGTTTCCAAAAGTGCTACATATTAGTTCGTGACCAAACCTACTTCATGCTGGACAGAAAAGCGGCACTAATTATCACCTATTTTAAGTGGTCCACACTGCACTGGACATTATAAATTGGTGCCGCTTCTTCTATTCACCAACCAGCCTACCTTAGGCCCCGCGGAATACCCGTGGCGGGTACGGTACGGATGCGGAACTGAAGCGGATAACAGGAAACGGCTGAGCCGACGCAACGCGGTGAACCATTTGATAGTGCAACGCCGCCTAGAGAAACTCGAGGAATGTACAAAGTGAGGCCAAATTGCCCATTACAATCCATCAAAGATATCGACTAAATTCGAACCACCTCTTACAACGTCAAAATGGGTTCGATTTCAACAGCAGAGCAGCAGCAAATGAAGAAGCCATCATTTCCAGCTGAGGCAAACACAATAGAATTTGCCAAATCACTTGATGCAAAGGACCACCTTCGTTCATTTCGAGAGAAATTTTTCATCCCTTCGAAAACGAACATTAGATCAAAGACTCTATCGAAGCCAGGTCAGTTTGTCACGCTTCGTAGCATGGCGTCTCTGACTCAAAATAGATAATAACGATCCAAGCATCTACTTTTGCGGAAATTCCCTTGGGCTCCAGCCTAAAGCTGTAGCAGAATATCTTCAAGCTCACCTCAATACATGGGCAACAATCAACGTTCATGGACACTTCAGAAAACTTGAAGGTTCACCCATGATACAATGGCAACTGCTTGCCGAACATGCAGCAGAACAGGCAGCTCCAATCGTCGGAGCGTTGCCCTCAGAGGTTGGTATTATGGGCAGTCTTACCACGAACCTGCATTTGTTGATGGGCAGCTTTTACACGCCTACTGCGTCCAAGAACAAGATTATTATGGAGTGGAAATCATTTCCCAGTGATCATTTCGCTATCGAGTCCCAGATTAGAGCACATGGGTACGATCCTAAAGAATCAATGGTCATGGTTGGTCCAGATGAGGGAAGCTATGAACTCTCGACGGAGAGGATTCTCTCATTCATTGATGAGCACGCTTCAACCGCTGCGCTACTTCTGCTGCCAGGCATCCAGTATTACACTGGACAGTACTTTGATATGAAGACCATCACCAAATATGCGCAAGACAGAGGCTTAATCGTCGGTTGGGACCTAGCTCATGCGGCTGGAAATGTTCCTGTACAGTTGCATGACTGGAATGTAGATTTTGCGGTCTGGTGCACGTACAAGTACATGAATGCCGGACCTGGTTCCATTGGTGGATTCTTTGTTCACGAGAAACACGGAAAGGTTGATTACGTGGATGATAAGCCGATTTTCAGACCCAGATTATCGGGATGGTACGGCGGTGATCAAACGGGACGTATGGCAATGGACAACAGTAAGCCCCACCCCTGGTATAATCTGAATAATTAAGCTAATGAGAATAGGTTTCCGCCCAAGTCCAGGAGCCAGCGGATATCAGGTCTCAAATCCATCAGCTGTAGACTTGGCATCACTTTGTGCCGCACTTTCAGTTTTAAACCAAACCTCCATGGCGGACATCCGGAAAAAGTCCGTCAAATTGACTGCATATCTCGAATATTTGCTCCTTTCCAGCTCAAGTGACAACTTCAAGATCATCACCCCTTCGGATCCTGATGCTAGAGGCACGCAGCTCAGTGTTCTGCTAAAACCAGGCCGTATGGACACACTTATGGATATGCTGGAGAATGAAGGAATCACGATTGATAAGAGGAAACCCAATGTAATTAGAGTTGCGCCTGTCCCGCTGTACAACACGTATGAGGATGTATGGCGATTCGTGCAAATTTTCAACCAGGCTATGGCAAGATTTTGAGTAGGCAATCAAAAGTTTTCGCATAGCGGTCTCTAATTTGTACAATAAAGCGCTAGACTAGCATGTGACATCACTGTAACCCTCAACAAGTTTACCGTCGTCAAAACTACAATGGTGGTGATAGGTGCGCTTGAAAGCACTTAATATGACCGCTGTTACTCAACCCCGGTAGTTGCTTAAACAAATGTATACGGACCTTGGGTAGCGCATTTCGCTATCAGAAGAAAGGATTTGAAATGAAACGATCATTTGTTGCCGTTGGTAGTAGTATAACAATAAATGATGAGGTTCAACAGAACTCTTGCTTGGGCTGCTCCATTGGCAGACTACAAAGAAAGATCTACTACTGTTGAAACGAGACGTTAGTCTGTTGTCAAGGCTTATTGTTTCTTGAAATTTCTTCTTTATGCCATTTTCATTTAACGGCTCATCATAATTGGTTCAAATTGCAACAAATTGCATAAACAACCCGAGACAATGCCTACAATGCATGTACAAAGCTGTGCATTCTCGTTGCTTGAGCTTAGGATTACATTTCCCATCACTCTACCATCTCTGACTCTTCACAACACACAACTGCATCAAGCTTTCACCACAGCGAAGCCAACTAAGCCAGAAAAGCCCCAAATTCAGCACACAGCGCCATGCAGCTACCTGAGTTCACAGACATCAGTCTTGTAGATGAAACTAAGAGAGATTCCAGCTCTTTACAGCCTAGCTCGAGCTCATCAAACGATGGCTTGATAAACAAAGTATTGCTAAAGCAACAGAAACAGAAAGTTCGCACCGACATGGCAAGAGCTTTCATCATCGGGTACGCTGACGGGATGACTGTGCCCTTTGCTCTAACCGCAGGTCTAAGTTCCGTTACAACGAGGAAAACCATCATCGCAGCCGGTCTGCTCGAACTCATGGGAGGAGCAATCTCCATGGCGGGTAGCGCTTTCCTGGCAGCATCCCAAGAGCGAGAAGACTTCATCGCTGAAGAACGGCGAGAAAAAGAGCGGATCCGCTTAGATCCTGAAGACGCGTGCTTGGATGTCGCTGAGCTGATGAGAGGCTACCAAGTGGATCGACCCACGGTCGAGCCACTTTTGACCACCCTTGCGAGAAACCCAGATTCGTTCCTGCGATTCCTGTTGGATTTCAAGCATCATATCCAAAAAGCCTCACACGCACGCGTAGGCATCTCAGCGCTTGTAATGGGCATTGCCTATTTCTTCGCTGGCGTTATCCCAATGATCCCGTATTTCTGTATGAAGCACATCTCACATGCCTTGTATGTTTCCATTGTTGTTGCTTTCGTCGAATTCAGCATATTTGGGTTCAATAACGGCTACCAAGCGTTTGGAACAGCATCTGGGGGCTTCCGAGTTGCTGGCACAACGCTGCTTGTCGGGATCGTCGCTGCTTGTTCTACCTACGGGTGTGGCCGACTTCTCAATGTCGCTATCTGATAATTAACCTCAGAGCACTGTTTCAGAATGACAGGCGGACAAGAGCGTACTTTGTAGAATGGTAGATGAGAGAATGAATAGAAGTCCGGAGTTTCCCCCATTGCATTTAAGAAGTCTTTAAAGACGTGAGCCCAAAGTTCTACAGCGTGTGCATGTAACACAATATAACAATCAATAGCAAAGGAACATCAAATCCTACTTAGGTACTACAAAGCTAGAAGAGTGACAAAAACCTAACCCTATCTCTCTTTTCTGGCTGACTTGCTCGTGGCGCTGCTTTGCTTGCTATGATTCCGAGTCAAGAGGTGGGAGGAGTTGGACTCTGGAGTGGAGCAGAAAAAGAATGCCAAAGATGGGAAAGAGTAAAGCTGAGAGAGTGCTATGCAGATCCGAAGGAAAGGAATTAGTGGATAATAAGAATAATGTGGTTGGCCCGCTTGCGCAGGGTACTGAGTCCCGAATAAATATGTAAGAGAAGTTCCGGAAGTTGACTGTCCTTGTTTCATTGTTCTATTTTCCATTCTAGTTTAAGACGGTAGAACAGGGTAATCTTTCATCCTTGCTCCACGACACTCATTATCACAAAAGGTCACTCTTCATAAATCAAAATTGAATCCTTCATCAAGTAGCCTGTGACCTTTGCTTGGAAGCTGACCCTTGCTCCAAGTCACTCATCTCAGTACTCTCCGTACTCTGAGTCTCCGACACCGATGCCGAGCCCATGTTTCCCGCTGGCAACGTATCCAGGTCATCCTCCTCGATATCCAAGTTCCTAAACATAAACCAGAATCCAACACCACCCAGGAACGAAAGGACAGCCATAGAACCATATTTCCAGACCAAGAGCGGGTCGGTGGAGAGGGATGTGAAGCCTTCACCAACGGCGGAGGCAATACCGCTCATTAACATTGCAAAAGCCATGACCTCTGAGTGGCAATAGGATCGACAATAACACGCTCGCCGGAGGGAAGTACTTTGATTGACATTCTCTTATTCGGAAGTTGCTCGACGATCAAGGGAGATATGTTGGGTTTGAAGCTACCAGTACTAAGGCCCATCAAAACAAGCCCAACAATGAATGGAGGGAGGGAAGATTTGGGGTGTGTAATGATGCCGGGAATGGCAGAGATAACCAAGATAATATGGCCAAGAATTGCGACTGCAAGAGCAATACAAATAGTTTTGAATCTGCCCCACTAAGATGAATTATCATGAAGTTCTTCTAGAGTATAATGTCTGAGAGGGTATGTAACAATCTTCCAGAGTCCCAAAACGGCAAGAAACAATGATTTCTTACATTGGACATCAGCAAAATATGCCCCAAACAGAGGAATCACATAGATCCAGAAGGAATTGAAAGTAGTGACACCGGTGGAGGCTCGTTGGCCCATATTGAGAGCACCGGATTGGCCTTTAAGGCCACCTGCACCCGTGCGAGATCCATCAGGGAGAGGTTGCTGGACGAAGATCGTATCTGTACAGTGTCAGATTCAACCCGCTCGTCAGGAGGAGGGATACCACAAGTCAAATGCTTACAGCCAACGATGGTGCCATAGAAAGAGAATCGCTCGACCAGTTCAATAAATGCAACGGTGTAGACCATCCATGGAATCTTGTTAGGGACACGACGTAGAGTCCTACGCTCTTCTCTGGTGGGAGAGTCTCGTTCATCATCATTGAAAGTGTAATCAAAAAACGAGTTATTTCGTTCGTAGGGATATGCGATAGCAATTTCTTCCTCGGGATTTGCAGAATGGGGATCGGGGGCGAAAACTCCAGCATCGGGTGCCATCTTATCGTGTCGCGTGCTGCCTACGTCCAAGTCGACCTACATATACCTAAAAGGATACCTAGAAGAAGTTGAGGTTGAAAACGAATGGTTATCGCAAATTAGAAATTGGAGATGGAGGTTGTGTAAGCGTCAAATAATCAAGTACAAAAAGTGAACATGATGTCTGCCTTGCCTTTCCGCATTGAATTCTAGCGCAACTATCTGAATGTGTGAATTAGGTGAACCATGACAGTAATCTGAGAAATGTTGTGGGGTGTTGAGATACAGAAATGGTGAATAAGACTTAGCAGATCATGAGTATGAAGAGCGGTGAGTACGTCCAGTACTGAGTACGTCTAATCCTCCATCTCTCCTTCCCTCTTAACAGGCACTTATTCAAGTAGAATCTATCAAATCAGCTTTACTGACTTCCTCATTATGGTTGGCAATAATTGTGATTACTCCTCATGGACCTTATTTAAAGTCCAACCTTAATGCTAAAGTTCTATTGCGATGTATTTCCTTCCATGCAAGGAAACTGCTGCTACTGAATTTCTTTCTTGGCGTGGGGGAGGGCCTGAATATCTAGCTAAAGGTATGATAAGATTAGTCAAATAGAATACTCATTATAATTATCGACCCGAGTGAATAGATGTATGCAGAATATATAAAAAGGATTGGGGAAATCTTCACCGGCCGCAAACTGCCATACTGGTTGTGATGCAAGTCAGTAGCAAGTGCATAGACCCGTAGTAGGAGACTTGATTCTCTGATAGCATCCAAATTCATATGCCAAACACTATATACTACAGGAAATGATTTCAACCTTCGGTGAAGAAGTTAAATCTCAAACGCGAGCCTTCTAGGCCCGTGTGTGTAAATTGGCCGGTAAATACAGTATAAATCTGCAGAGCCTGTAAAACACATAGGGGGAAATATCATCTACCATTTGTTTAGATGGGCTTCCGTCCTAGGAACATGAGCGGAGTTATGCGATTACTTCTATCAAGAATATTCTAAAGTTGAATAATGGTCTGCGATTATAGCCTCTAAGGAAGAGAAACACTCTAAAATTTATGAAGGTTGTCTCTAATTGGAAAATATCTGAAAGTTTTGAATAAGACGCAGCAAATAAAGCAATAGAAATTGAAGCTTGATAAGATACATCATGCGTGGAAGTAGTACAGCACGTACGCTCTATCTCTGCCAGGAAGTTCAGGTCTCATCTCGTCTCAAGAAAATGGCAGCTCCTCGCTCAAGCATCACTTCCCCATATCCCCTCTCAATACCGAACTTCTCCGCGTTTATAACTTCCACTCCCAAATATACATCCTCCTCTTCCCACCCCCCTTATTCTCCGGATACTGCGTGAAATCATCCTCGCCATTACACCTCACAAACTGCGGCAGCGAAGTAACAATCCTCATACTAGCAACATTGTCCTGCAACACACGTACAAATACAGTCCGCACACTCTCATAGTTTCTCCCCCAGTCAACAATTGCTCGCACAGCAGGTTTCATAATGCCTTTCCCCTGCCAATCTGGATGCAAATAATATCCCAAATCAACATCCCTGCCTTCCCCCTCAACCCTCTCTTTCTGTTCCCGTACAACGGAAGCCATAGGCCCATCGTGAGGCGCAAGACCTATACTCCCGATAAAGGGCCCAGTCTCGGGATCAGAAGCCCGCAAACAAGTTAGGGGCAAATCTGCTTGACCACTCACTGTAGGGGGAGGATTGTTAATGTGGCTTTCTTCCCTCGATTCTCAACAGTCGAAAAGATTGTTACTTACATTGCTGGTCTAGCCACCATTTCGCACTATCAAGCGTGTATGGCTTAGGGGGCCCGATAAGTATGTCACCAATGGCATCTATGGCAACAGTTTTTTTGCATGGCTTCTACGTCGCTTTCTCTCAACTTCGTGAGGTAGATTGGGACTTGGGTGCGGGTGGTGAGCGCGATATAGGGGGTTCCAGAGGGGGTATGCTCGAGTTTGTGAATCGCCGAGTCAGTAGTGGGGGTTGGTTCCGCCATTGTTAGTATGATTAGGAAATCAGTTGCTTGTGGTGTTTGATATAGGTATGTAAAAGGGTGAGCCGAGGAGTATATATTATTGTTGTCTCAACTAAAGTGAGCTGATGTAGATTTCAAGGGGTTGAACGGATACGGAGTATGAAGCTGACAATGCAGGGTCCGTTTTAGTGCGGAGCTCGCTTGCCCGCAGAATGAATTAGAGAGCAACTAAAAAAAGGTGACCAGATGGTCAGAAATAGGCAGGTACATATCGCTATCAGATATTATCTCATGGATTCGGATTGAAACACCTAGTTGTGGTACTTGAGGGCGTTACGATGTTCGGATGTTGTGACAGCTTGGCCAGTTCAAGAAAAGAGCTAACCACTTCCGGCCTACAGGACGCAAGTACGAAGTACCTCATCGTGGATTCGGTGTCACGCCGTACGACTCAGACGGCGGGGCGCGAGCCGGCCCTAAATCTAAGCTGAGGTACAGGGGTAAATCGCTAAAAATTAACTCTAAAGCTAGATGGCACGACGTAGGTAGGTAGGTACCTGAGGTAGTAGGTACATCAATCGCCGCTGCGGAAAGAATAATATTGTTTCTAGGCTGTGTATGCAATGCTAGCTATATATTCAGGGTTTAAATGCTTGAATTGACTGCTGTTCTACAGTGGGAAGTACGCTGTATATAAAGGGCTTTTCAAACCCTATTTCTAAGCAGGTGGCGAAGCTTAGAAATAGCTTCTATACACTGTGGCGAATGCTTAGAATTAGCTATTTCTAAGCTTCGCCACTTGCCACTTACAGGCTACAACAAAAATGATGGGTAGAAGGTTATTGTTAATAAGGGAGAATTAAGATGACTTCACTGACTGAGCATGGTATTCGTAACATCCGTTTCAGGTACTATGGTCAAACGGCAACTCCTCAACCTCAACTGCGAATCCATTTCATTTGGGCGTCTAAATACTCTTCTGAACTTCAATAGTTTGCCCTACAGTGAAGTCTCTCAATATGTCACACTGCAGAACTTGTGACCGTTGGTTCAACACCTATAATGGGTACCTCCAACACGTCAACAACAGCCCAGCCCATCAATCCTCCTCCAAGTCGGATTGGGAGTGCGATGCCTGTGACCGCAGTTTTGCAACGGAAAACTCTCTACACCAGCACTGCTCCAGCGCTGGAGGCCATCCGTATTGCATCCCGTGCAAGCGCATGTTCATCAGCGAGCACAACCTAATGCAGGTACAGTACAGTATACCGCGCCAATCGCTTCTAGGCTAATTCCTCCTCTCCTCTCCTGCAGCACATGCATTCCAAGATCCACTCCTCCATGGCCTGCCCATTCTGCAAATCCCCATTCGCGAACGCCTCTGGCGTGATTATTCATTTGGAAGCCGGTCGCTGCCCCTCGGGCTTTGATCGCCACAGGATCAATGAGGCTATTCGCAAGTTGGACCGCAATAATGTTATTACCAAGCCGATGATCGAGTTGCCAGGTTACGGTGGCCGTGTGGAGACAATTGCTACGGATATGGCTTGGAATGGCTCGGGATTCGAGTGTTATCTCTGCCGACGAGAATTTGGCAGCCTTTATGGCCTGAATAATCATCTAAAGAGCCCGGCCCATGATCAAGAGATATACCGCTGCCCCAAGGCAGGCTGTGGGCGAAATTACAAGCTTCTTAGTGCATTGGTTCAGCACGTGGAGAGCGAGAGTTGTGGACTGATGAGATTCAGCCAAGTTCAAAAACAAGCTCGACACGGCATTGATAACATGGTGGGCAGAATGATTACAGGATAAGTGCTTCCGGGGAAGTTCGTGAGTTATGGTCGGCCTGGTGCCTTGGTTTTGGAGTATTGAGAGTTCGTCGGGACGACAACGACTATCGGGTTCCGCGGTGTAATCTACAGCTGGTGGAGTTTCTGCACTTTTTCCTTCTGCCAGAAAGACGGATGGGGAAATGAGCAACCATTAGGACTAGTGTATGAGGTGATCTTGGCCATTGCTTTTCTACAGAAGCGATTTGGTGCTTTTCTGCCATGGTTGCATATGCCCTTTGAGTATTTTCGGTATTCTGCCTTTCTCTTTTGCGATTACCTTTCCAATTTGTGTCACAAGAGTCTCGTATCTATTGCTGAACGTCTCGTTCGAGCCCAATATCAATATAACAGGATTCCATCATTCTATTTGTCTTAGTATAAATTCCCAGATCTCCACTTGATTTATAAATCTACATCTAATCTATAGTTTACTCTTCACCTGCTCCAATTCTTCAACCTTGGCGAACTGATAATAGTAATCCAAGCTTTCTGGATTAAGCAAGGTGCCACTAGGCTTAATCACCTTGCCAGATACAATTTGTTTGACCGGTAATTCAACTTTCTTCAAATTGACCGTCGTCTATCATCGTCAGCACATTTCCACTCTACAGGCATATAGGGAATACTCACAGGAATATCCGGTGTCTCAAATACATATTTTGGCACGTGCCGCGCACTTAATTCCTTCCTTATAGCCGCTTTCACATCATTCACGAGCCTCTCTGTGAACTTGTCCCCTTTCTTCATCATCAAAAACAACATCAGGCTCTCATCCGGATCTTGCGGTCGTCGTTGACCGACACAAATACTATCCGCAACCATGGGGAAGCCAGCCTCTATAACGCTATATATCTCTGCACTCCCAAATCTCACACCTGAGGGATTCAAAACACCATCTGCGCGACCTAGGAAGAGAACGTTCTTCGTGACGGGATGGATCATGACGAAGTCGCCGTGTGTCCAGACGTTGTCGTATTTCTCAAAGTAGGCCGAGAAGTAGCGCTCGCCTGATGGGTCGTTCCAGAAGAATACGGGCATGTTGGGGAATGCGGAGGGTGCGATTAGTTCTCCTGGTGTGCCGTGCTCAACAGCTGCGCCAGGGACACCCTTTCCGCCTTCGATAAGGGAATCGTAGACTGCGAGGGGAGTGCCGAGACTGGGCCCCTGGGTTCCGCCGACGTAGACGGGTGTGAGTGGGTTGTCCTGTGTCATGTTAGTATCATCACCGGCGACGAATATATCAGGTTCACCTGAGCAAAGCATCCAGCCTATTACAAGTCAGCCAAAATCATCTTAACAACTAGCATTGAACTTACTAAATCCGTGCCTCCAGAAATATTCGCTAGGTGAACATGCTTCGGAAACCCAGCATCATAAAACCATTCAAATTGTTGGTCACTCAACACCATCCCTGTACTGCTCACTACCTGGAGCTTACTCAAATCCGTCACTTCCCTTGGATTGATCCCATTCGTAGCAAGTTCATGCATCCACCTCGGACTTGTCCCTAACACCGTCACGCCCTGATCTCCAAGTAACTTCACGAATGTCGTTAGGTCTGGAATAAAAGGACTGCCGTCATACAACACGACTCTTGCTCCGGGCAAAAGGTTCATGACGGATGAGAAGTACATGATCCAGCCCGTTGTTGTATACTGCAAAACTACGGACTCGGCGTTGATCCCACGATGGAGCTGTATCTCTTTGGCAGAGGAAAGTGTGGCGCCACCTACAGAGTGAACAATGCATTTCGGCGTACCAGTGTGCCTGAGGAATAGGCTATAAAAAAGGGGTCATGGAAAGCTACTTGTTCGAATTCTGGGACCGGAGAAGACTTCGAACTGTCCTGGAACGCAGAAAGCGTTTGCGTTTTCGGGATGCTGGAGATATCAACCGGTTCTTGGAAGCGTGGCATACTCACCATCCCCTCAAACTCCTTCACATCCTTCATACCCCCCACAATCTCCCTCATTTTGAGCCGCAAATCTACTCTCTTCCCATTGTAAATCGCGAAGTCGTCCATGAATATAAACTGTTCTCATCAGTGCTGTCTTTACGGAGTACTTCATGAAAGTTCGGATTCCATGACGGGGCATTAATTACCTTTGGAGTAACCTGCAGCGCCCTCTGCAAGACACCCTTGACGCCCATATCCGTCGAACTACTACTAAACAGCCCACCCAACCACGTGCACGCCAAGAAGACCTTCAGCGTATCGACCGAATTACTGGCGACCACCACAACCCGATCCCCCTTCCCCACACCATGCGCCTTCATCGCTGCAGCCAACTGCCCAGCCTCTGCGCGCAGTTGTGCCCAGGTCACATCCCGGACTTCTGTAGCCCCCTCCCGCACTTCCGTGACCGCGATCTTGGAGTCTTCTTTCCCGTTCTTTCCACGCTGTGAAGAGGGGGCGCCGGGAACGCGGGAGTACAGCAGATTCTCGGCGAAATTCAAATGCACGCCATTGAACCACCGGGGGATAGCATCGATGCGTGCGGATTCATCTACGACCTGGGAGTAGCTGCCTGTGTATATCAGGTCTAGGAATTGGAACGCTTGGTCCCAGAAGGCTGCTCGGTGGGTTATGGAGTATTGGTAGAGCTCCCAGAATGTCTAGCTCAGGTGACGTTAGAAAAGGATATGGGGCTCGAGGATGGTTATTGAGTGGAAAAAGGGAGAAATTACATCTAATTGGAGGTTTTGCGATGTGTTTATCGAGTTCATAAATTTGTACATGAGCGTGCTCTTGGGGTTGGGATGCTCCCATAGCTTTCTGGGGACGCTGAGGGATTCCATGGTGAAAGGTGATGAGGTTGAATGTAGACAGGTGGAGAGATGAATGGGAGTGGAATATTTGTAGAGTACGAGTCAAAAGAAGGAAGAAGATTAGGGATTTATCTCGGATGAATTTGTCGTCGGCTTTGAAATCCCTCGGCATAGTACGGAGTAAGTACCCCAGCGATGACAGATGCGGGGTCCCCACCTCCACTAATTGTAGTTCCCACTCGGATACTCGGATGGATAGAATTGGCGGAATAAAGCACTAAGCCTTGTTTGTCCATTTCCCGCCTGGCCTTTTCCTTACCTATTAAAATAAATAGTTTATGGATTATTACACGAAACGAAACACATCGAACTAAATCCTAGAAGTTCTCGGTTCCTTATACTCATATATCAGATGTAATGGTTGCACGAAAGGCTCGTTCTTTTGGGATTTGTCCAATGACTCCTTAACTTATAAAGCGACCTAAGGAATCCAAAGCTTGGAAGACCGCACACAATGATGACAAGGAAAACATAATCGTGGATGTTGTTGATCCACCAAGGGACGTGAATTATGCCAATGCCTACACTAGAAATCTTCAATCTATAGTCTATAGATACAAAGAGAGATGAGTCCTAACTCTGCGGTAACAATCTTCCATATCTCATTCAAGAAACCAGCAAAAACCCCAAAAGTGAAAAAAGGAATTGCTTTCAGCACTTGCTATCTTTGATTTATTCCGGACCTTCCTCACTCTATGTGTAATACGAAGTCATTAAACTCAGATCACCCTCCCACAGATCAGCGATGAAGTTGTCCCAGTCTTGATACGAAGACTCCAAATACCCCCAAGCAATCGAGAAGCTCGTACCCGTAAATATAGACTCAAACCACGGTACGGACAGTCTCGCATCTGGCTCCATCTTCGAAACCTGCCTGCGTTGGCGCGTCCTCGGTTTACCACCCACAGCGTTGGATAGCAATCCTTTTCACAAGTTGCCTTATCCGTGGGGGAGCTAGCTATACGTATGTCTCATAGGGGACTCGTAGACATGGCTATCGGCGTTTGCTTTAGATGGCGCGGTGTTTTTCGTGGTAGGTGAAGCGGGTGTGGGATGATATGAAAGTCCCTGGCATGATGGGGATATTGAGAACCTGGCGAACATGATGTTGGGTTGTGGGACCTGAATCATGGAAAAAGGAGTCTAAAGCCAGAATGATACAAATGCAGGAACCCAGATTCGGTTCAGACAATTTTAAGCCTTTTGGGATTTGAGTAGAGGCTTAAATATCCTCCCCCAGTGCCACACCGGATGCATTTAGCACGGGGCCAGAGAGCAGCATGTTGTTTTGTTTTGTAGGTCGCGACCAGTAAAACTTGTATGTTGAGCAGAATTTGTTGGTTTGTGGAATAATTAACTCTGTATAGAGCATCTCAGAACACCATATACTCCAAACGCCTTATCCAACTCCAAGACCATACCTATAACTTCTCC
>QGMJ01000641.1:0-19073 GCA_007821545.1 Lachnellula subtilissima
AACAGCCTTCCTCTTCTTCCCTACATTCGCCAACTTGACCTGTTCCGCCTTCTCCTCACTAATAACATCTGCCTCATCCGCCCACAGCTCATCGGCCAACCAAATCGGCAGCGCCGCCGTCCGCTCGCCCTTGATATGCAGGCCTCGCACACCCCTCCATTTCGCCGGGACGTGTTTCTCAATCAGCGCCTCCGCAACCGCCTGCGCATTCTCAGCCAGCTTCTCAGCATCCCAGTTCGAGAAGCCAATCTTAACAGCCGTACTCGAACTTGCGCTCAGGTTAACCACCGTCCCGCTCAGGGCCTTCTCGATCTCCTTGGCAATCGCCTGCGCCGACGCAGCGTCCCGCTTCTCTTCCTCGCCCTTGGCCGCTTTGATGCGCTTGCCGTCTGTTTTCGGCACCGGTGCTGAGATGGAGATGGGGATCGGGCGCTTGCTGCCGCCTTTGTACATGGTTTTCCCGAGGAGCTTTGGGAGCGATGTAATGATGCGATCATCGGCTAGGAAGATGTCATGTTCGGCTTTAAGCTTCCGCTGCGCCTCGTACTGGGAATGCTTTGCGCGGATTTTCTTGATGCCCACGACCTTTGTGATTCTGGCTGCGAGAGCGGACGGGAAGGCGGGGGAGGCGACGATGTCTTTGTAGGTGCGCTGCGGGTCGGCGGTGATGAGGCAGATGGTTTGCGTGGAGCTTGTGTTCAAGGGGTGGGGAAGGGCGATTTTCGAGGGCTTGAGGCGCGTTTTGTCGACGATGTGTTTTTGGTCGAGAGGGTTAGCCAGACGGGGGAGGTGGTCTCGTCGTCGTCGGCCTCGTCGAGAAGATTTTTCTTTTCGGTGGTGGTTGAGACTTCTGTTTCGGTGTCTTTCATGTGCTTCAGAAGAGCTTTTGAGGCCTTCAATGTCTGGTAGTTATTAGTAGGAGTTGCGTTGCGCTTTTCTTGCTTCGAAATATATACCTGCTCATGGTTTAACTGATAAGGTGAGCCGCTCTCGACCTTGGTGGTCAGAGCTGTAGAAGTTGGCGCCATTGCTGTGATTGTCTACGGATCCTGCTTCGGTGTTGAAGCTTTTGAGAAACCGTTGAAATTACGGACAGTGATGTATAATTGTGGGCGTGGAGCTTGATAGATAGTCCCGCAAACTCGTTTCCTATCTTAATTTTTTTGGATTGGAAAAAATGGATGTCGGCATTAGATTTAAAAGCGCCGACTTTCAGCCTTTCCTTTTTCGGCTGTTTTCATAACCCCTCCATCACAACCTGGAACTTCCAGGGAGTCACTTATTTTTTGAATCACAGTAACATAGACTTGAATATTAAGAAATAGATAGACAGACAGACAGATAGTCTGTGCAGGAAATACATTTTTGCTTTACCACCTTCCTCCCTAAGCATTACTTACACGTGATATGCACAAAGTGCGGGGATATCTTTTATGCTGTCACTTACTCGCTCTCGCTCACCGCTTTCAGTCTCTTGAAAAGGCACCACTACGGACTACAGTACATGTAAGAAAAACTTGTATCACGCTGCATACAAAGTGGACTCGTATGAAGTAAAAGATACGCGCATCAATCCCACTCTGCAAAATCCTGCTCCTATGCGAGGCCCGATTTGTTTCATACCCGCCCGACTTGACGTTCCTAGCGTGTATAGACCGCGACGAGGAGGCTGGGTGACTTCCGAGGTGCACTTTCAAAGAGCACGAAATAATGGGAATTGATGCGATTTGGATGCAATTAACTTGGTAGAAGTATATATCATTTCACAGAAACGGCAAGATAGTTTCATCTAAAAGTAAATCTAAAATCACACGTTTCCGGCAAGGTGGAAAAGGAGGTCGGAGTGCTTGCTGCACGTTACGGCAGAATGTTGGCGACTAGGTCTAGCCAAGCGAGAACACGCTCTCAACGCGACCTTCAACTCCAAAGACCCAGTCTTCCGGCCTCACACAAGCTCGACCGTGTTCGTGACCTTCAAAAGTCGTCTTCCTCCTCATTTTTTCTCATACCATTCAATTTGACGTGCAATTCCTTCCTCGACATCCTTTCTTTCCTGTCCAATCCATCGATATCAAAACTGCTGTTAGTCGCGTCCTGGCGCGGTCTTGATATCGACCTCGAAGAGCCTTCTCTTGAATTATATCTGGAAGCACACTACTATAATCCTTCTGTCATGATGGACTCATCTCCAAGCAAGATGAATTCCCTGCCAAGTTTACCCTCTTCGGCAGGCGTAAAACGTCCAGCACCATCGCTACTGCCCGCGTTCGAACCCTTTTCCTCGTCCTTCTCCTCTTCGCCTGGTTTCCCTCGCCCTTCCAAAAGACAAGCTCGAAGTTCACCTTCGGAAAGAGAAGCAGCGTATCAAAAATACCCTACCCCAATTCCTACTTCCACGACTGGTATTCTCTCCTCACCACCACGCGTTCAAAGCCGACCTTCTCTTCATCGAACCCAATCCTCGATCTCTGAACGAGCACCTCTCTCTGCCGTTCCCTCCGTTACTCTTTCAGAGAATGGCGACTTGTTATGCATGGGAAGATCAAGCACCTCTTCACACTATCAATTATCTGCCAATCGCCTAATCTCGCGCGTACACGTCGAAGCTCGGTATATCGCGGCCTCCGTCCCCCTCGAGCCGAACAAGGTGGAGATTAAGTGTAAAGGGTGGAATGGCGTGAAGCTGCACTGCCAAGGTCGGACTTGGGAGTTGGCAAAGGATGATACTTTCACGTCGGAGACTGAATATGCTGAGATCATGCTCGACGTGCAGGACGCGCGCGTTCGAATCGCGTGGCCAAGTAGGGACCGTAAGGCGTCGGTGGGAGCTCAAACAGACTCTTCGTGGGATGAGGAAGCCTCTCCAAGAAGTCGTCCTACTGCTGTCAGTGCTGGTGGTCAAATAATTGAGTCAAGCCCCTTGCGTCGCAGTCATCGAATTGAGTCTCCCGAATCACCAACCCCAGCAGGGCCATCTACCTCTACCAATTTGGCCGACCTGTTCTCTGATATTGTAGACTCGAGCGTCGTTAAAGTATATGAGGATGAGCAGTCTGCCGAGGAAGATATTGCAGGCGGCAACTCCTTCGCCTCTACCCAAGCAGCTACATCGTTCCGTGCGCCAGAGGAAAGCCCGACTAGTGAACTCAGCGAACCAGAAGAGCAGGATCCTGATGAGGAGAACGATCCAATTATCCACTCATTCGGTCCTTTTGGCGCCAACATATCGTCTCGGATGGAATCCTTCACCACTGTCGCCTCCCCCGAAGCTCCCCGTGTAGAACGCAATGGTGTGGATTCTACCAATTCCAGATCGAGCTCTAGATCAACAAATGAGGCTGATGCTGGGCCAGTGGTTAATCATGTTGTAAACCAACTTGCTTTTTCCCGTCTCTCGTCAACCCCACTCTCGGTCATTCTGAACCATCTTCCAGCAGACTTGAAGAATACTAGCACGACACATGTAGAGAATAAGGGCTTGACCAAGGAGGACCTTTGCAAGATGTTGAATACAGCTGCGTGTATCGGTGAGATCCACCGCGAAGGGAAGGATGCTGCTGGAAAGGCTCTGGAGAGCGAGTACTACTACATGCCAGATGAGGATACGGATGAGAACCGCAGAGCAGCAGTTGTTGATGGATTGAGGAAGCCAAGCTTAAGAAACTGTCGGAAACAACACAAGGTAAATCTAACCTACTATGTTCCCCCAACAATACTAACTCACGTGGCCCAATAGCAATACTACTGGAAGAAGCCAAAAGTATGAATATGAAGCGAAAGAAAGGAAAGAAAACACTCACGTTGCCAAGACATTACATCACGTCTGTCGATTTGCGCAACGACTTCATCTGTACCACGGAGGGAGGTTTTGCATACCATGATACCAATACATTTCTGTTGTCCATAAGCTCGTGTCATACCCCAGCATAGCGCGGCGTATGATTTCGTCTCTTTATATTGTCATGGCTGGTTGCCCGCATCACCGCTCTCACTTCTCGGGAGGTGCGGAGGGTTGGCGGTAGGAGGATTTGGCGTTGTCGAGTAGGGAGATAAATCAATATCCAGTCAAGAATTCGTTTGTCGCCGGGTTTCTGTGATGATGCTAAGTTATACCAAGTTATACCACGTAAGGTATCCTATCCTATCCTATCTACCTGTATGAGATGGAAGTGGGTGAATTTACAGAGTAATATCAAGGAAGTTTGAGGTCTGTGCCTATCTAGATCGCCCCACTTACCGATTGTAGCACAAAGCGTCGATCTTGCCCCGCACTAACCACGACGCTAAAAGATTCCGGTCTCGTCTGGTCTACTTTTTTGGACGGATGCGGATTCATCGGCATCAGATGTCGAAATCTATCAGCGGAGTTCTGATTCACAGCTACCCCTCACCATGAGTCTCATGTTGTCCGCATACAGAATCATCATGCCATCACCACGGCTACGTAAGACTCTTCACTCTCCCCCGGGAAACCCACATTACCAGTGGCGTTGCTCAAATTTCATTAGTCAGTCCAGCTTGTACTGTACGACGCATCTTCTAGATGTGTTCAACCGTCTCGTGATATACGTTTCGAATGCCATAAATAAGCCTTCTCCTCTCCAGTCTGCAAAGTATATTCAATTCATTGGCGAATAATCACGAAACACAAGTAAGGTTCCTTCAATTGAATCTCCCATTTGCCTCGTATTCGAAACCATGCTAATACCGAACTCTCCTCAGACCAAACAAATAAACATTTACCTACGGATCAAACAGGAACAATGGCAACACATACTTCTGAGCAAGCACGATCTACAGGTGGACATCCAAAGACAACCACCGCACCTCACGACATCAACACCCACCACCAAACCTCCGACACCTCACCTTCGACCCTCCCACCCATCTCCAGCCCCGACGGTCGGCGCAACTCCAAAGGCGAGATCCTCAAGAGCTCGATCGAGACATGGAAGCCAAACCTGGCGCGCACGCAGAGCTGGAATCAGGAAGATCTGAAGCGGAGGTTCTATGCCGGGGAACTCGATCCCGCTACCTCAAAGGCGCTCGAGGGTGAGGAGAAGGGCTTTACGGAGGTGGTGGGAGAGGAGGATGGTGGTAGTGGGGTCATGATGAAGGTTGGCGAGAAGCAACATCACCATTGGTCTTTGGGGAAGGTTGGGGGACATGGGTCGGGTGGGAATACAGCTGTTTGAGGGGGGGGATGAAGTCAAGCAGAAGAAAGTCGAATTGAGATTAGAAATTTATGAGACGCGTCGATTACATTAGATGATTGTTTTGGAGTTAGAATACCTTTTATTACTTATTATCTAAAGTCCTTAACTCCTACAGTGTTTTACGGCCATCTCCACAAAAGTATGTCTCGCGGCGGATAGAAATGCGGCATCAATTTACAATGTGCTAGGTAGCGTGGGACATTAAAAGTCAATGAGAACAAGTGCCGCTTTTCATATCTAGTAAACTTAGGGGTTTTTCATTGACGGTCCTTTTAGAGGGAGGTCGTAAAATACTATAGGAGTTAAAACAGGAAGAGCACTAAAAGTAAAATAAAAGGAAGGATATTGAAAGTATAATAAAAGAGTAAAACATAACTACGCAAGGTACCACATATCCACGCATTGATATCCATGAGTTTTTCTGGTAGTATGATAGTATCTCAGACTCCAATAACCATCTTCTCAAGGAAGGTAGCTAGATCTGTTTTAACTCCATAAAAGACTATTTATCTATAGCTGGCGCTGCCAAGTCCCATACGTTCTCATTTTACTTATCTAGCGCTATAGCATAGCTTGTGCAACTGGCCGATGGAGTTATATCAGAAATCGGGAGCGGTTTAAGAGTCGCTTCTTTCGTCCATCTAGTACTTAACGGATCTGTTTAGGCAAGGCACATTCGGTCTCCTTAGGCTGATTGCATAGAGTCGGCAACATAGTTTGTTCTACTTGGGCGTTCTCTGGGTCATTATATATGGCAGTAATGTCTAAATCGGAACCTGTCTTAGTCTTTAACCTCGCTTGTCAACCCAATCTCAATATCTGCCAAACTCTCCCCTATGCCATCCTCACCCATCTCTATATCTTCACATATAGCTTACAACTGTTTCTATCTCTTCCTCGCTTTGTCCGGTTCCAATAATTGGTTCTTGGGCTCTATGGCTAGATTCTGATACCGATCTGGGTCTGCGTCCCCGTTCAAATCAAAGTTATCTTTAGGTCACAATAGCAATCCGTAACATCATCAAAAGTAGGCTGCCTTTGATGTAGTCTGGAGAAGTGGCTGACTTATGTATTTTGTTAGAACTGTGGATTGTTGGACTAATGTAGTTGCAAGCGTGTTTGTATTATATAAGTGAAGTGAGGTAGGGTTCTAGTGGTTTTCGCCATTTGCTGACTAATCAATATCCAACCAAAATCTCCATATTCGTTTCAGTTCCACTCCTTTCAAGAACCCCACCACTTACACCACTCCACCACGTCACCCTTTTTCAACAGCCAAGCAAAAGTACCACGTCTTCGAGGCCCTTTCGCGGGAACGTTCAGTCTGTGACTCTGGGTTCACGGATGATAGAGAACTTTAATTCAGGAGAGACTTTCCTTCACTCAATCCGAATGATTTCATCCGTCTCGACTCTCCATTGCCTTCTCAACCACTCCACGACCTCGCCGCTGCGGTGATTCGATATCCGAAACCTATTTCCGAAGTCTCGGCCTTCAAGCGCGTGTTCAACATGCTATGCGGCCCACGCCATGCTCTGTTTCGACTGGCATCCAATTACAAGCACCAAGTAAATTGATATGAGCTCAGGGGCATCGTCGCTTCCAAAGTCTTCTGTGGATCATCATCCGAAGATTTCAGCGGCTGGAAATATTTTAGTGAAGAACTGTGCACTCAGAGCTGTCAGCCTTGTTTCAAACAAATTATTCCGTCGGCAAACCTGGGCCTAATCTTGTAGTCCCAAGGACTAGTGTGTGGGCCCATGCTCACGAGTGGGGCTACTGCCAAACATGGCTGGCATTTAACGTGAGATATTTTGGGCTAAACTCCAACTAAAGGCTCCTCGGTACTCCTTAAAACACAAAACGGACATCACATCTTGGTTCTTTTTCATCTATCTGCTGGAATAAACTCTACTTTGGTACGGATCCTTGTTCAGCCTCCACTTCAACCCCACTCGCATCCCTGAAGCAAACAAAATGGTTTGACAGCCGCTGGGATTCTAGACCGGACCACGCAATAGTCTATACAAAGCTATGCGGGTTGCTGGTGAAGGGGTCCATGAATCTTTAGATCGTACAAGGGCGGGTACTACCACCCGAGTCTCCGTCTCAAGAAACCCCACCAGTAACTATCCATCAGGCTGTACTTCATCTTAAGGTTTGTATATAACAGAGTGACTTCCCTCTGTCTTTCCTCTATCATCAGCACTTTCATTCTTTTGAATCACGTTCTTTACAGATCTCTCACGTTCTTTTCACCTTTTGAATATCTCTCTTCATTGATTGAAGCTGGTTGATATTCTCATTGTATTCTCGAAGCAAACACTATCAACAGCCGCAGCGCGAAGAATTCACTCAATCCTTTACTTTTACCATGTCTTTTTCCAAGATCACAGCCATCTCTGGCGCTCTCGCATTTGTATCAAGAGTCGCCGCGCACGGAACTGTCACTGGAATAGTGGCTGATGGAGTCTACTATGATGGATACCACGCCAACTACCAATATGAGGCAGTTCAACCTGTAGTCGTTGGGTGGTCTACCCCAGAGGACCAGGGCAACGGCTTTATTGATCCCAACAACTACACCACCTCCGAAATCATCTGTCATCTCGGTGCTACCAATGCTCAGACCTCAGCAACTGTCAAGGCTGGTGGATCAGTCGAGTTGCAATGGTCTGCCTGGCCTTCATCTCACCACGGTCCAGTCATTGGTATGAACAGTGCCATTACTATTTCATCATCTGCTAACAGCCCGAATAGATTACCTCGCAAACTGCAACGGTGATTGCAAGACTGTTGATAAGACCACCTTGGAGTTTTTCAAGATCGATGGAGTAGGACTCATTGACGATACCACAATCCCAGGCAACTGGGCCACCGATACCTTGATCGCTAACAACAACTCCTGGACTGTTGCAATCCCAACGGATATCGCACCGGGAAACTACGTTCTCCGTCACGAAATCATCGCTCTCCACTCGGCTGGTGACGCTGATGGCGCCCAAAACTACCCTCAGTGCGTCAACCTTGAGGTCACTGGCTCCGGAACCGCCACACCTTCGGGAGTCTTGGGCACATCTTTGTATACTCCTAGTGATGCTGGTATCTCAATCAACATTTACCAGTCTCTTAGCACTTACGTTGTCCCCGGCCCAACTCTCTACTCGGGAGCCATCTCGGCCTCGCAAACTGCTGCTGCCTCTGCTACCTCTGCTGCCTCGGTTGCTTCTGCTTCTGGCTCAGCCGATGCTGTCACCACTTCCGCTGCAGTTGTCGCGTCTTCGTCCGCTGCAGGAGCAGCGACCAAGGTCGCATCAAGCCCTTCATCGGGTATTACTTCCAAGCCAGTGGCTTCTGGTGCCCTTTATCCCAACGGCACAGCTACTGCTTCGAAATCCAAGTCCGCATGCAAATCAAAGCCCAAATCACAGGTATCAGGCGCCATTACTCGATCCTCCCGCACCCCAATTAGACAAATCGCGACCTCATCGGCTGTGTCTGAGACCTTTGCCAACTCAGTGACTATCGCAACGACCAGCACCGTTCCAACATCTGCCTCAGTCCAAGCAGCCCCCTCATCAGCTCAGGCCTCCGCCAGCTCTTCCTCATCCGCATCTAGCGCCGCCACCATCCCAGAAGGCACAACCCTCAACAGCCTCCTCTCCTGGGTCTCCTCATTCTACAGCACACACAAGGACACCGAGTATGACGGCAGCACAATCGCTCGTCGTGCCCACGCTCGCGATATCGTCCGCCGTCAAGAAGCCGATAAGTTCTCGGGTGTAAACATCATGCCCACTGGTGGTTTCCCCCACGGCACTGGAGCTGGCTTTGCTCAACCAACAGGTCTACCAGGTCGGGTTGGAAAGGCAGCTGCCCAGGGGACTGGCGCACCACACCACCACCATCACGGTCACGGCACTGGTGCTGGTTTCTCAAAGCCAACTGGTGTATTGCGCCGCGCCGAAGCTCAAGAATCTGGACGCCCTCACCACTCTGAAGGCGCCGGCTTCCCAAGGCCAACTGGTGTGATGTTTACCGGTGGAGCTCAAGAGAGCGGACGTCCTCATTTCTCCGGTGCTAAGCCATCAGGTGTGAGGCCTACTGGTTGTGCTTTCCCTACTGGGGGCGCCTTCCCTACTGGGCGCGCCTTCCCCAGCAGCTCCCGCTTCGCTCCTCCTGCCCAGTAAAAAGACATGAGATATGACATCTCAATTAAAGTATCTCTCTGGGTTCTTTACAAAATAACACGCTGTGTGTTTCTTGCTTCTTGTATATAAATTTTGCTTGTATTCTTATATGTAGACTGCCTTGGCTTGGATTGATTCCAAGGCTTCGAAGAGAGGGTTAGACACAATGAATGTCTTGTCTTCTGTTAAATATTAACTCTTTATGCATGTGATTATGTTAAGATCCTCTCCCCGTAAAACCGGTAGCTGGCTACTAGTTTTCTGAATTTTCTTGTGGTCGAGAGACCTTAGGGCCGAAGAATTACTGTTGCAGAAGTTACTTGTACAGTTTTGTACATAATATCGCTTAAGATTATTGCCCCCTTTTTACTACCGCCCCACTTGGTCGTCCTTAGCCTACACCAGTGATGGTGTTAGCACCAAATCTTTTTTGCGCGGCGCGAACATCGAAACATTACTCGCAGCAACGACTAATTCAAACTCTTGAAATCGATTCTAAGAAAAGTGTTGCTTGTCTAATGCGTCTTGCAGTCTTTTCCCCATCTCACTGACGCATCCCCTCGAGGCAAGGGTGATTGCGAGTGCGTGCTCAAACCGTGGCCTAGCATGACTCCACTTGCCATTGGCCTGGTACATCTTCCCAATCTCAACCAAAACATCAATCGCCTTGTCTGCTCCGCCCCTACTGGATACACCGGTAGCCTGTGGAACGACGATTTCGACGATGAGGTCCGCCATGTCCCTTGCCGACTTGTTCTTCGATGCTTTGACGAATTTATCGACCAAGTCGATGACCGCGCTCGATACTGATAATGACATTTGTTTTTCTGTTTCGTGAATCTTCATGGTGGTAAAGAAACGCCGCTTGGCGTTTTTCAACGCGGGGCCGAGTTCATCGACTTTCTTAAGCGCAATGTAAAGGGATAGGAGTGAGCTATGGGCCTTCAAGCATGGGACCACACACGTTTCGGGGAACCTCTCGCATTGTTTGACCAGGTCTAGCAGTGCGGATTCTGCTTCGGGGTCTTTGGCGCGAGCTCGGGCGTCGACGATTAAGAGTTGAAAATCTGTGGTCGGCGGTCTATCGTTCAGGCCTCTGAACTCAGATGTGTCCACTGAACGAGTGGCATGTGTTGTATTTGCCGTCGGTACCAGGTGAGAATCATTCTCCCCTTGGTTTTTCGGTCTGTCAGTCATAGAAAGCTCATGTTGATACTCGGTCGCTCGTAGTAGCAGGGTCAAAGCATCATTTTGCCTGGACCAGTCACAGTACATGTCTGTGACATGTAGCATGTGTGTGATTGATTTCTTATGGTTGGTTCCCCAGGTCTTTGCAATATTGTCACTGACCCATTCCAGAACGTGGTCGGCATCCCTCATGCGAGCATTCCTGGCATAGAACTCCGCCAACCCATACGCCACGGATGTCGTCTGCTCATGAGTAGCGGAGAGCAACCCAGCGAAACCATTCAAAGCCTCTCTAAATCTGTCTTCGGATTCTTCATGTTTGCCTAATTCGCTTAGTTGTTTGGCCTGTGTAGCCATTTCTTCCAAATCTGTTCTGGTGTACCCATTCCATGTCAATCGAATGCTGGACGAGTGGTTGTGCTGGAGTAAAGGCAGAGAATTTAGTTGAGGCAGGCTATGGTCTCGAGGCGTCAAAGCATTTGTTTGAAACGGCGTGGGTGCGCTCGGAAACCCCTCTGGTGTAGAGTAGATGAGACCACTCGGTGTTCGAGCTGGTCGCACGTTAGCACTGACCCGAGCCTCAGTAGTCCTATCATTTACCGTCCCAAGGTACTTCACTCCGAATATGTGCACGCCTAGCTAGCTGCTGTATCTTTTCTATTGGAAAACTGCGGTTGTCGTAGCATATTTCAGTTTTCTTCCCTTGTTTTTCCCTTTCGTCCACCTTTGCGACGATAAATTGGGTGACCTCATTTGGCAGAGGCGCATCTTTGGGTATGTTCTTTGAGAAACACCATTCTGCAAACTTGTTTTTATATTGCTGTTCACTTATTATCATTAGCATCGATGTATGCATGCTCAACTTTGCAACTCACGAAGCATCAAAGTTGAGGGTATTTTTCATGAGTTCCATGATCTTTGTAACTTTCTCCTGCTTCTCGAGATATAACATTTTCAAGTATGGCTTATTCTTCTCCCAGTCATTATACTTTACACGTGATGTGCTTGACCCCTTGGGCGTCGTTTTTTTAGCTGGAATGGGTCGCGGGTCTTCGGGAGCGGGGTCTGATACTCCATCTTGAGGCTGCAAGATGTTCGCAAAAGATGGAGTCTTTGAAAGATCGGGTGCGAGATAATCGTGCTGAATTTCAGTGGTTGCAAAGTCTGACGTGGAGGTGTAATAATGAGGATTTTGGGCATTCAAAAAGCTAGGAAGGCTGCTCGGGGGCCCGAAACTAGCTTGGCTCGTTGGGTGGCTTTGATGATTGGTATGGACATCTGATAGAGGCTGCCACTTCTCATGAGCGCTGACTGTCGTCCATGGAAATGAGGGCGGTTCAACAGAGGGATGATACTGCCCATCCAGCCCCCTTTGAGATCTTGATCCAAAGGGCGAATGTTGTGGATTCATTGCGTTGAGAGTTCGCTCCGGGAGTGTGTGCTCGAAACTTAGGAGGAAGGAAAAGGGACGCTCCTGCATTAGTCTTCTTTGTACCTGCTCGTCTGCCTACCACCTTGCCTAGGTTTAAACACCTTCTGAGCCGTTTAAGCAATTTAAGCGATCTGCAGTACATGCTGTATGGCCAACCAGTTGCTACTGCGCCCCAATTGTTTCTCCGTTTCCAAAAGTTCTTATGAGTTCGGATCGCTTACTGTACGTTATGTGGTACGGCCAGCCCAGTGGCTATTCAGCCTCAGATCATCCTGGCCTCGCATAGTTTAGAGTCGTTCAAAAAAGTTTTACGCGTAGGAATAAATTTATACATGGATGATGTTGAAACAGACTTGCCTATTTTGGGATGATTAAAAGCCCTCCTAAAGAAGTTCTCGAAAGTTTAGAAGAATTCACCCCACATTCTCATCTCACATCCTGGTTTGCCAGGTACAACACTCGAGGCGATCAAATGCATGGGTTACCCGCAATTGCCCGGACGCGTAGCTGGCATGAATATTGAGATTTCAGAAAGTTTCCAAAGTTCAGACTCGTTTTATTTCTAGGCGTGTCTTTAAAGATAGATGTAATAGTATATAAGTACTTGTTGTTTCCCACTATGAGCAATTCGAATATTGAGGATATCAGTACTATTACAAACGCTCGAAGAAAGTATTCATTCTGCTACACAATCTGTCGAGAACTATGCCAGCCAATAAGGGAAGCCTGCAGAACGGACGACAGGGGGTATCATCGCGTTCAACACCACAGATTGTAAGCGCCGTCAACAGTTTATTTATGCCTAGGCGACTAATCTAGCCACAGGTCTCTCCAATTGGCGATGATTATGAACTTTCGAAACATCTTCGTGATGAACCCATCGTGCTCTCACGCCCATGGTTCGCATCAACGGGCCCCTTAGTGTGCCCAGAAGAAACCTGCACGCCTTCCGAAATCTGCGTGCATTCGTCTTTCGAAGATTTTCCAACCGTGCTGCCGCCCAAAGAGGCGCAACAGGGCTATTCGGAACTAAACATTATCCACTCGACCCCACAAGGCTTGTCCCCTCAACCATACGAAGAGGTATCGGGAAGTCGCCACGCTGACAACATCGATAACAACAAATTCAAATACACACCTCTCGGCCGCTTCATCGACGAACCAACAATCGATCAGCCGTATAATATGGTCTCTTCGTTCTTGCCACTATCCCCGGCAATCTCGTCTGACAAAGGGATGCCGAACATCGAACGCTTTGAGGGTAGTAAGCATTGTGAGAAGGGATCGAAGTTGTCAGATAATTCTCAAATGGATTTGGATTCTGCATATTCACATTCTGACAGGACATGTTGGGGCCAGGTTGAATCAGAGTCAGGGCCGACTTGTAAAAGAGAGTGATTGAAGCCGAGGTGCTGTTATAGTCATTCGCACATAGCCTAGCTGTTTATTGAACTCTTGAGATTTTAATACCCCCAATGTTCGCCTCCACTGCAGTGCCTGCAACCCACATATGTCCAGGCCCGATTGATTGTACGATGTAAGTCTTGGCACAGCTAAACCCATATTAGCTACGCTAATATTTCACAATCATTCAAGGCTGCACCTGCACCTCGGTACTTCAAGCGAATCTCGCATCAAGATGACCGAGTAGAAACGCAGCATACTCGAGTAACAGATGTGCACGCCCTGGACATGCCCAATTGGATACCGGCAGCGTACAGGAATACTACACCGTGAAACACCCATTCGTCTAGGCAAATGTCCGCCTTAGATCAGGCCCCCCCTAGGCCCCTTCCTCTATAAGATACCAAGACCAACAGGAAAACTAGGGATTTCTCTTCACAACATGTGCAAAGCTAATGCTCACCCAGGACAATATATCTGATTAGTAAAGCGCAACACCTGATGTGAGTTGCTGGGCTTACATTGAACGTTTTACCTATCTCCTTCAGTTGAATAGAAGCTCTGGATCTCCGCCAAAACATATTCAATTATTATGACGGACTCCGAGGTGTCTGACAAAGAACTGAACGACTCCCCTTCTGATGAATATTCTTTCATGGAACCATCAGCCAACGTACCCCACAGTACATCCGGACTCAAATGTGAGATCAAATTATACGAGGCTCGGTACAATCACAGATACGAGCGGACTTTGCTTGAGATTGGGCAATATCGAGACCGCCAACTGCGAACTCGGGGCCATGACTCAGCGCTCGTCTTTTCCCGTTGGTACAACACGAAGAACGAGGTTGAACGTACCCAGCTGACCATCCGTTCACCGTTTCTCAAACAATCCCTCAAAGAAGTGATTAAAGAATATCCGGGGATGAATCTCAAAGCCGAAGCAATTACCATCGATGGACTACCAAAATGCCTCTTCCATTACCGAGAAGAGCTTCAAGCCTGCTGCTCGAATGTCGCTCGCGATAGCGAAGAGTTCTTGCACATGGATTTGCTCTTGAAACATATGTGGGTACAACTGGAGTCTCAATGGGTCACCTACAGTAACCTGATGAACGACTCGGTCTATAATCTCCCGCCTGGCTTGGATTATGAGAATCTGTGGATGGCATTCCGACCTGGAGATCTTATGTATATGATGGTCTTGGGATATGAGCGAGTGGTGAGAATGAGCTCCATGAAGGGGGGACATCGTACTGGAATGTAAAATTTCTCTACGTCGTCGATGATGGAAAAGATATAGGGTATGTGGAGGACGAATGCGAAATCCAGCGCTACGACGGCTTCAAGCTTTTGCATTATTTGAAAATATTTCCTCTGAAGTATCACCCGAACAAAGACGCCATAGCCAGCTTTACGCTTGCTAGAGGAAAGAAATTGATGTCGTTGCGAGGGACGCACTACCGGATGTATGAGGGCGTGACCGAGGCTCTGGGAAGCAAACGTCGAAGCACATTTCTAGGGCAGGTAGATAATTTTCCGCTTCAGACTACACCAGTGAGTTTGTTTTCGCTATCCATTCAAAGGTTACTTGCTTACCTTTCACAAGGTTAAGAGTCGTATTATGGTTGACGCGGAGACATTTGGTAAGATCAATCCGAATAATATGGTCAAAATCAGTGACAATGCAGGTCACCTGCCCAAGCGTGAATGGACTGAAGAGTATTCACTTTCAGACGAGCATTTCATGATTTGTGATTATAGAGTTGCCGGCTTTTCGTTGGCAGATAAGCAGTGGTGCTGGTTTGACGTTACCAAAATTGGCGACATCGACTTTAATACTGGGGCTTTCGAGCGACTGCTTCTTCCACAAGAGCAAAAAGCCATGATCTATTCTTTAGTAGAGGTGCATGCAAACCACAACATGTCGTTCGATGATGTAATCAAAGGGAAAGGGAAAGGAATGGTATTTTTACTGCATGGAGCCCCTGGTGTTGGCAAAACACTTACTGTAGGTTCGTGAATCTTCATTGCTCATGTAAATGAAACACTGAAAGTGGCACAGAAAGTGTTGCAGAACAAACCCGAAGACCTCTTTATACGATCAGCAGTGGTGAACTGGGAACAAATCCAGCAATCGTGGAGAAAAATCTGAAGACAGCACTCGATTTAGCCACCACGTGGAATGCGATTGTTCTGCTTGACGAAGCTGACGTTTTCCTCGAACAACGCACCATGAATGACCTAGAAAGAAACAGTCTTGTATCAAGTAAGAAGACCCAGAACAAATACCCCGAAGCCCACTCTAACCTAACACGATAGTATTCCTGCGACTACTAGAATACTATGAAGGAATCTTAATCCTCACTACGAATCGCATCGAGGCATTCGACCTAGCATTCAAATCACGTATTCATCTCGCAGTCAAGTACCATGCTCTGCCTTCGGATTACCGCTCCAGGCTATGGAAATCGTTCATATCGAGTACAGCAGGACCTCTAGCTTCAGAGTCGCTGGACAATGAGGCCATTACGCATACATATCCGTGGATGACCGAGGAGTACCTGGCTATGATTGGAAGCGAGTCCATGAATGGAAGACAGATCAAGAACACGGTTCGGACAGCATATGCCATTGCAGTCAGCGCTGGAGTTGCACTTTCTCCGATGCATATTGACACAGCATTACGAGCTATGAAGATGTTCGAGTCCGACTTTATGGAAAGTAAGAAGGAGTTTCGTGAAGAGTCAGAGCCATCTGCGAAGAGAAGGCGGATAAGATAAAGACACAGAAATGAAGGAACGTCCTTTTCTCTTTAATTCGACAGCTGCTTTGACTGGAAATTTTGAGAACTGCGCTCGCTTAAGCCCCTGAACTATTGTTTGCCCAACTCATAATACCAGCAATCTTACGAAGCAACCAAGAGTCACTCGCCTGCGAGAATCTTTAAGAAACTTTTCAAGAGAGTAGCCTTGTTATTACTCTTAGATTAAATTTCCAAATCTGTGACTACTCCCCAGTGGCTAGTCTAAAGCATAAGCTAAACCTGGTGACTATTAAGCATAAAGCTATACAAATGCTTACTCGTCAAGGCTTGGTCTACATATATCATTAATATAGTCTGTAATCTCATAAGGCTTATAAGATCTATCTTTAGCATCAGAAATAGCAACACTAAGATCTTTATCTTACGGAGTATTCAAATTCCACGGGTTTTATTACCCCACCCCACCCAGGGAGGCCCGAGCATAGCGGGGAAGCGCTATAATATACCCCTCAAATGAGGAGCTCGCACTAGTAAGAAATGTGGAGATCCTTGGATGGTATACCATAGGTACGACAAAGCGAGTGAGATATCAAAAACACTTCACAAATACCAAAAGAAAAATGGCTTTTTTCACAACTCGTCCAGTTCGCAATGGGCCTTGCCTCCAGCCCATTGCAAGGCGACATAGCTATACAGAGCAACAACACCTACCTCAGCCCCCTACCCGCTGCCTACGTCGACGTATCCGCCGTATTGTTACATAACAACTTAGCTGTTATCCCAGGACAGTGGGATAGTGGGGGTATCGGTAAGTTTTTCCCGCCCAAGCCCAGGCCCAAGCCTAAGTAATCATTTCACATGATTTTCGTTTCCCTTGAACTTATGATTAACGTATTTACTTTGCTGCAGAAACCGCATTCTATGATATCCAAACAGACGACCCCGCATTCGGACAAGCGCTGAAGACGATCAAGGCTGCGGATTTCATCGCTTGGGATCCGGCGTTCTTCGACTTCATCGGAGCTGATGCGAGCGTTGAGCGGATTCTGGGCTTTCCTGAGGGGGAGGGGCACGTGCATGAAGCGCCTGTATATGTACCGGAGACCAATGAGCTTCTGTTTGCGGATACGTCTGCTTTGGGGTGGCTGTGGGCTATCAATGTAGATACTTATAAAGTAAGTTAATTTTACCCGGTTTCTTTCTTTTAAAGATTCATATGTTTATGTTATTGCAAGGGGTTCATTGACTGATGGCTTGGTTCGCTCTTAGACACGCAATATCACGACTAATCCCCCACTATGGAACGTCAACGGAGGCACGTACCGAAATGGCAAGCTCTATTTCCTCACCGACGGCAACTCAGTCCGCGGAATCCACACCCTCGATCCGAAGACCGGCAACAACGCCCCCATCGTGAACAACTACCGCGGTCGCCACCTCAACAGCCCCAACGACATTGTCGTTGATTCAAGATCCAATCTGTGGTTCACTGACCCAGCATATGGATGGTACACCGGCTGGCCTGGGGTCCAAGCCCCCGAGCTCCCAAACTCCATCTATTTCTTCAACAGCACCTCGAAAGCCCTCATCGCGCTCTCCAACTCCGTCGCGCTTGTGCCAAACGGCCTCGCGTTGTCGGCTGATGAATCGATTCTCTACGTCGCAGACTCCAACTCGACGTCCCGCCGCCCAATGCAGAGTACGCTGGAAAGCCAGCGGAATATCTGGGCCTTTGATGTCAAGAAGGGTCTGGCTCCAAGTATCGGCAATCCAAGGCTTGTCTACGAGACGGAAACCGGGTGGCCGGATGGACTCCGGGTCACCGAGAATGGGCTTCTGATCATTGGTGTTCTGGGAGGAGCTGATGTTGTTGATCCTAGCACTGGCGTGTTGTTGGGTAAGATCAATGCTGTAGGTGACATTATATACAATGTTGAGTCGATTTCTGGCACTGGGACTTGGTTTTTGACGGGTCGGGATTACATATACAAAGTCACTGTGAGGGAGAAGTCCCTGGCTTTCACGTAAATCTATGAATAGACGAATACCTCCCGTGCGTATTTATCTTATGCTGTTCGATCTTGCTTTTCTTTCCTTCACACAAACGTTCCGAAAGTCAGTGATATAGAGTTGAATTTATCTACCTGTCATAAGCTGGAGAGGGGTAAGAGGGAAACAGCAAACTACCAGAGAAACCTGCCACCGTATCAACTCCCATTCCCATCCATGAAAATAAGGACAAACCATGATTTCTCACATAAATATGCCCACCCTCCGCTAGCCTAATTCCCCAAGTTGACTTAACACCTATGCTAAATCAAATATTTGAAAAAGAGATGCATGCTCTAGAATCAATGCCTCTCACAACCACAATCCGAATCAACTATAAACCCCGATGTCCCAATCCACCACCTACAGTCTTGAAGTACTCGGCAGCCACACCAAGCGTGTACACGCACGCACCGACCCAAACAGCCCCAGTGATCAATCGTCTGCCCACCCCTGGTTTCTTTCGCCGATGAGATTCATCCTTATCATTCCAATTCCGCTTACCACTGGAAACAGGCTCTTCGCGTCGTAAATCAACATTGGACTTAAACGGAGGATCTGCGCGAGTTGGAAGATCATGATTGACGAATCCCGTGGGACTGGCGAAGTTTCCAGTCGCGGCAATGGGGCTGCTTTGCATGCCGTCGATTGGGTTGGTGGAATTTTTCTTTGACTCTGCAGGCGGGCTTGCTGATGCGCGGACTTTGCGGAAGACGAGGATATCTCCACTGCCGGAGACCATTTCGTAACCTTGGGACCGGAGGGTTTCGAAATAGGGGAAGAATTTGACGGGATTCGATAATCGTTCGAGGATTTCTGGTGGGGTT